>JAGRRI010011307.1:0-11552 GCA_018584345.1 Thuja plicata
AAACACAGAGACCTGCTCTGTCAAGCATCACAGTTATAGTCTAGAAACCAGTTTTCACCAAATCAACTATAACATCCACAATTTACCACATAAAGCCAAGAGACCTTAGGAATAATGTAAACACACCTTCTTCTACATATATCCAACTTTGTTCATTCTGAATCATTTGTACAGTGTCCATACACTTTTTCCAGTCAAGTAAAAAGTTTGTCCTCTCCACAGAAATACATGTTGACATCAGTGACAACATGAATATCAATAGCATGATCAGTACCCAAAACTGATATCATCCAAAAATCTCCCTCTTTGGAATTGATGGCAACATATGGGAAAATCCATATGCATCAACGCAAAAGTACTCACTCTCAATATAATCTCTGAATATCTTCAACACAAATCACCCAAAATAGTAGGGATTTTCACATAGATTCCTTCCCCCTTTGGCAGCAATGGAAAAGGGTTCCATAACTCATCTATAGTCGTCTATAAGATGTAGATTTTTCAAATCTTCAAGTCCATAAACTAGGTGCAAGATCACCTAAATGTACTCCATAGTATTTTGCCGCGATCACTCCCCCTGAGGAGTAGATCCATACATCAAGTTCAGAGAATGATATAGCTCTGAGATCCACTGGACTGATGCATATCTACATCAGTTAATTACTACTGTGAGGGGCCATCACCCCAAGCATGATTCTGAGATATTCAAAAGCATCTTTTGGCAAAGGTTTAATAAATATATCTATTATATGTTCCTTTGTGTTAATGTATTCCAGTTTAATTTCTTTGTCTTCTACTTTCTCCCTCAAGAAATGATACTTAATGGAAATGTGTTTTTTCTTTGAATGCATTACAGGATTCTTTGTCATGTTTACTATGCTAGTGCTATCACAATGGATAACCACCGGCTCTTCAGAAATTATTCCAATGTCCTTTAGAATTTGTTTCATCCAAACAACTTGTGTACAATTTATTGCAGCAGCAACATACTCTGACTCAGCAGTAGATTGAGCAATATAGTTCTGCTTCTTTCTCAACCAAGAAACCAATCCTTTCCCAAGGAAAAATGCACCACCACTTGTACTCTATCTATCATCCACATTACCTACCCAATCAGCATTAGTATAAGCCTGTAAAGTAAAATATTCTATTTTTTTGTACCACAATCCATATTCTATTGTCCCTTTCAAATATCTAAAAATTATTTTCACAACAACAAAATGTGTTTCTTTAGGATCTGTCTGATATCTAGCCACAATTCCAACTACATTGGTAATATCTAGTCTAGTATGAGATAGATATTGTAGACCTCCAATATCGATCTGTACTTAGTTTGTACAACACTTTGAGTCTGATCACTATTAGTCAGTTTGTGTCCAGACACCATAGGTGTCCCAATAGGTTTACAATCTTCCATTCCAAACTTTTTCAACATATCCTTAAGATACTTGGTCTGAGATATAATAATGTCATTCTTACTCTGATTAATTTGCAAATCAAGAAAACATTTATCTCACCAATCATTGACATCTCAAATTCATTTTCTATTTATTTATCAAACTTCTTACTCATCTTATCATTGCCTCCAAAAATGATATCATCAACCAAAACATCTATAATTAATATTCCATCTTCATCAGTTCTCAAATATAAATTACTGTCTGCATTACCTTTTCTAAAATCAAGATGAAGTAGATATTTGTCCAGTCTTGCATAACATGCTCTTGGTTCTTGTTTTAGTTCATATAGTGCCTTCTTTAGTCTGCATACCATGTTTTCATCATCTTTCAAAGGAAAACCATCAGGTTCCTCAATGTAAACTTCTTCTTCTTCTTCTAGATCACCATTCAAGAATGATGATTTCACATCTATCTGATATACTTTAAAGTCTTTATGTGTAGCATAAGCAATAAATAATCTCGCATCTTCCAATCTAGCAACAGGAGAAAATGTTTCTTCATAGTCTATGCCTTCTTATTGGGAATAGCTTTTACATACCAGTCTAGCCTTGTTTCTTACCACTATTCCTTCCTCATTCATCTTATTTCTTAAAACCCATTTAGTTCCTATCACATTTTTATTCTTAGGTCTTGGAACCAATTCCCAAGTATTTTTTTCTTTATCTGTTCAAGTTATTCTTCCATAGCTTTAGTCCAAGATTCATCTCTACATGCTTCATCAATAGTCTTTGGTTCAACTTGAGAAATCAAACAGATTTCACCTCTAGCTCTAGATATATTCATCATACCTTTATTTGCATCACCAATAATTTGATCTTTAGGATGGTTCTTCTTAACATACCTTGGTGTCTTCAGTGTCTCAGTATCTTCAGTCTATTCATCTTCAATCTCATTCTTTCTCATCTAAGGTTCTTCAGGTTCAACAATAACCTCTTTCATTTTTGTTATCTGACCACAGTCATATATCCTTTCCTCAATCTGATACTTTTCATCTATCCTCACATTGGCGCTTTCAATCAAATTTCTCAATCTCAGATTGAAACATTTATATGCTTTACTCTTAGTGGAATAACCACAAAAAATTCCTTCATCACTTATAGCATCAAACTTGCCTATCTCATCATCTCTCTTGATATAACATTTACTTCCAAATATTTTGAAATATTTTATAGTAGGTGTATGATCAAACTATAATTCATAAGGAGTCTTACTTGTACATCCTCTTATCTAAATTTTGTTTAGGGTGTACACAACAGTGCCAAATGCTTCTCTCCAATGAACATGTGACACATTTCCTTCCAGCAACATAGTTCTTGCAACATATAATATAGTTCTATTTCTTCGCTTTACTATTCTGTTATGTTGTGGAGTTCTAGGAGTTGATGTATGTTTGTATATTCCATGTTCTTCACAGTATGAATTGAATAATTCTAATGTAAACTCTCCACCTCTATCTAATATCAAACATTTTATCGTCAAACCAGATTCATTCTCAACTTTTTCTTTGAATAACTTGAATTTGTCAAATGCTTCATATTTCTCTCTCAAGTATGTAACCCACATCATTCTAGAAAAGTCATCAAAAAATAGTATAAATTACCTTTCACCATAGTATGATCTTGTTTGTGTAGGACTACACAGATCTGTATGTACCAGATCCAACTTCCCTTTTGCTAAATAAGCTTTACTTTTAAAAGTGCTTCTAGTCTACTTCCCCATAACACACTCTCTACACATAGTGTTATATGGCTTCACAATTTTAGTTACATCTCTTACATGATTAGTCATACTTGCATTCACAATGTTTTCAAATTTAACATGAAAAAATATTATGTTCCATAACCAACTATAATCAACCTTCGCAATAAAACAAGAAGCTTCAGATGTGTTCAATTCAAATACATTACGTCTAGATTTAGTACCAGATGTGATCAAATCTTTTTCTTTATTTCTGATAGAGTATTTCCCATCAATTAATTTCAATTGATAACCCTTCTCCACTAATTTTCCAACACTCAATAGATTATGCTTAATTCCATCAACAAGTAATACATTGCCAGTGTTAGTCTTTCCATCCAAAGAAATAGATCCAAATCCAATAATAAGCTTAGGAGTATTGTCACCAAATCTGACAAAACCACCATCACATCTTTTCAAACTCACAAACTTATTTTTATCTACAGTCATATGATGTGAACAACCATTGTCTATAACCCATTCAAATTTATTTTCAACATGGGATACTAAGGCATTTTCTTCATGCATAGGTTCATCATCCTTAATAGCAATAAATCTGATTTCATCATAGTCACCATCATCATCATCAGATATACCCTCACTATCATAATAAAATTCCTTTTCTTTTGAATATTTGGATTTGAAAAACTTAGGTTTGTGCTTTGGAACTCTTGTAGGACATATAGATGCAAAATGGCCAATCTTGTTACATGAAAAACATTTCAAAGGTAATTTTCCTTCAAATTTTCCCTTACATCTCTTTTCTCTTGTAGAAATCAGTGCCATAACTTCATCTAGCTTTGTTTCTTATTCCTGTATCTATTCCCATTCATCAAAATGGGCTCCAAGTTCTTCCCTTATGTCACTACTTTTGGTGCTTGCATTTCCAGATAAGATCTTTTTAGTCTTATACACGGTTGCCTTGAATGCTAAATCAACTTTAGGTAAAGTGTCTCCCAATTCTGCGGCCTCAAATGTAGTTACCTTTCTAATCAACATCTCTCTAGTAAATTTTTTTGTCAAAGGTATAATCTCCTCTATAGCTTGTACTTTGGTTCTATATGCAGGTGTCAAAGATCAGAGTATCTTCACAATCATGTCTTCCTCACTGTAAGTACCTCCAGATTTTCTAATACCAGTTACCACTCCAGTAATTCTTTGTCCATATGCCCTAATGTTCTCATCTTCTCTCATCTGCAGCAATTCCATCTTTGTCTTCCATTTTTTAGTTGTTCCTGCTTTGTAAACTTATCTTCTTCATATAGTGCTTCCAATCTTGTCCAAATCTCATGTGCAGAATCCAAGTCCTTTACTTCAATGAATTCTTCTTCTGAAAGTGCACTAATCAAAGATTCCCTTGCAACCATATTAGATGAAAATAAATTCTTTTCATCTTCATTAGCCTTCTCTAATTCATCCTCACTCGCTATCTTTTTAATCTTCTTTGTGATCATCCAGTAATCAATTCCCAAACATAGCAAATATGTGCTCATATTGTTCTTCCAACTGTCAAAGTTTTCAAGATCAAACTTTGGATGATCCTTCATGTAGTAAGTCATCTTCAGGATCACCTCAAGCTGTTAAAATTTCTCTCTAAGGACCACAAGCTCTGATACCAATTTTTAGGAATAACAGTCTACAAGACAACTTAGATGGGGGTGAATCAATTGTGATATAGATTATTATTTAAACTTTATAAACCAAATCTACAAATATAAATAATAACACAGTAAAGGCCAACATTATAACACAATACTTGTCGTCGAGGAAACCATGTTAAAGGTAAAACCCCAGTGGGAATTAGAACCCACAAATAATGTACTAAGATTATAGTATCCCTGTTAAAAGATTTAGCCATGTTAGGAGTTTGTTACAACATTACAGTACATAGTCCCTGTTAGGAGACAAACATTGTTAAGAGTCAAAAGAAATAGTAGGCTCACTTCCCAGGCACACTTCCCAAATAAAGTTAAAGCCACCCTCAAGGATTCACAATCCGAACAAGTGTATATAGTAAATATACAATCCAATGAACTTTCTAATAGAAACTATCTTTGCTTGGTCAGTTCCAATGAAGTACTCTTCTCATAAACTCTGCTCTACATCCAGCAATCAAACAAGCCTCGCAGCTTTCACTTCTTATCTTTTCAATATTTTTCACATATTTTCAAAAGAAAACATCACTCATATATACCCTCTTACAATAATTCATTAGGTCGGCCAATTAAGCTTTCCTAATATACAAATAATTAATCAGGTCGGCCAATTAAGGATTTTCAATATACAAATAATTATATAGCCCCTTGATAAGATACCTAGGGTACCTATAACAAGTAAACATCAAATATAATCCATCACTTATACTTCCAGATCTTCAAACCATGCTCACAATTCATTTTACATACTACATGTCTGAAATCGACCACCAAATAGGTCTTCTCTAGAATACACGCCACAGCTGACGTCACCAATCATCAAACAACAATCGAACTCAACCCATTATTATAATATATTTCATCTTTCCACCAGTAAGCTCACTTTATCTAAAATATCTTCGTCAGAAGGATATACCCAAAACACAAAGACCTTCTCTATCAAGCATCACAATTACAGTCTAAAAACCAATTTTCAACAAATCAACTGTAACATCCGCAATATGTATCACATAAAGCCAAGAGACCTTAGGAATAAGGTCAACACACATTCTTTTGCATATATCCAACTTTGATTGTTCTAAATCATCCGTACAGTGTTCATACACTTCTGCCAGTCAAGTAACCAGTCTGTCATCTCCACAGAAATATATGTTGATATCAACGACAAAACATGAATATCAATAGCATGATCAGTACCCAAAATTGATATCATCCAACAAAATTCAAGTCTAAATATTAGAAGAAGTGTTATTATGTTGTTGTTGAAGTTGAGACTAATGATGAATATAAAAAGAGTGAAGATGAGATTGTGTCTATTGCTATCAAAGATGAAGATCCTAGCTTTTTGAATGAAGAAAAAACCTTTGTTTTGCATGTGGATAAGAAGGATGAATGGGTTATTAATAGTAGATGCTCACAACACATCACTGGAGAAAAAAACAAATTTGTGAAATTGGAAAGGTATGATGGTGGTGTTGTCATATTTGGTGATGATACTCCTTGCTTGATCAGAGAAAAAGGTTATATTACTCTTAATGGTAAGAATAATACTGATGATGTTCTATATGTTGAAGGTTTAAAATATAATATTCTAAGTATTGGTCAGCTAGTTGATAAAGGTTACAACTTACAATTCAAGGATAGAATGTGCAAGATCATTGAAAGCTCTAGAATCGGGATTGCCATAGGAAGAGAGACTAAAGGTAATGTATTTCATTTGAACAATTCAAAGAGTAGATTCTTGATTGCTAAGATTGATGACAATTGGTTAGGGCCTAAGATATTTTGTCATGTGAATTTTGATATCATTGTGAAAATAAGTTCTACAAGAGAACTTAGAGATCTTCCTTAGTTTTTGAAGCTTGCTAATGGAATGTGTAACCTAGAATGTCACTTGGATAAGTTGATTAAATCTACTTTTAAGAAAAGAATTATTCTTCAAGTGGAATTCTAGATTTGGTGCATACTGATCTATGTGGCCCTCCAAGATCAATGAGTTATTATTAGGATAAATATTTTATTTTATTCATTGGTGATTATTCGCGAATGATGTGGGTTACATTTTTGAAATAGAAATGTGAAGCTACTAATAAACTCAATATTTTCAAAGATATGGTTGAGACTGAAACACAATTGAAGTTGAAATGTTTGAGATCAGACAGAGGTGATGAGTTTAATTCTACTGATTTTAATACTTTTTGTGAAGATCATGGAATAAAGAGACAGATGTCTGCTCCATGAACCCCACAACAAAACTGCAATGGAGAGAGAAGAAATAGAACTATTGAAATAGAGAGGTTTTTAGAACTGTAGGGTATACATTAAACCGAGTGCAAATGGAGAAAGGAACTAGTAAAACCCCTTATGAACTTTGGTATCCATTCATGTTCCTACAATGAAATATTTTATAATTTTTGGAAACAATTTCTATATCAGAAGAGATGAAGACTTAGAAAAATTTGATCCTAGTTGTGATGAGGGAATATTTCTTGGTTATTCTATAAAAAATAAAGCCTATAAATGTTACAATAGAAGGCTGAAGAAAGTAATTGAAAGTATAAATGTGAAAGTGGGTGAGAATTTTCAAAAATAGGTTAGATCTTGCAGATATGAATTACATGATGAAGAAGAAAGTCAGATTGTGCAAGCTCAGAATCAAAATTAGAATAAGAATAGATCGGTAGAACATAATGAGGAAGATACAAATAATGAAAAAGTAGAAGCACAAGAGGTTACTACAAAATAAAATCCAAAGACTCCTAGATATGTAAGGTTAAATCATTCAAAAAATTAGATTATTGGTGATAGGAATCAGGGTGTTTAGACTAGAGGAACAATTGCTAGAAAAGAAATTTTTTTGATTTCTAAGATTGAGTCTAAAGATGTTGATGGAGAATGTAAAGATTAAATTTGGTTTAAAGTGATGGAACAAGAATTGGAAAATTTTGAAAAGAATAAAACATGCATTCTTGTTCCTAGACCTAAAGATAAGAATGTGAATGGTACTAAATGGGTATTCAAAAAACAATTGAATGAAGAAAGTGAAGTGATTCTGAATAAAGCCAAACTGGTTTGCAAGGGATACACATAGATGAAATAAATTGATTTTGAGGAGACATTTTATCCTCTTTCTAGAATTGAATTTGTTAGCATGTTTCTGACATATGCTACTTACAAATATTTTAGGGTATATCAAATGGATGTTAATCTAGTATTCTTGAATGGAGAATTGGAAGAATAAGTCTTCATTGAGTAACTAGATGGTTTTCCTTTGACCAATGAGGATGACATGGTTTGTTGATTGAAGAGAGCACTTTATGGATTGAAACAAGCACGTAGAGCCTACTACATGAGATTGGACAAGTATTTACAGAAAGTTGGTTTTGGTAAAGGTACTGCTAATAGTGATTTGTACTGCAAAGTTGGTCATGATAACATTTTGATTGTTGAGATTTTTTTCGATGATATTATTTTTGGTCAAAATAAAAAGTTGAGTAAGGAATTTTCTAATGAAATGCCAAAATAATTTGAGATGTCTATGATAGGTGAGATGAAATTTTTCCTTTGAATGCAAATTACACAAATTAATAAAGGTATTTTCATATCTCAGTCCAAGTATGTGAAATAATTGTTGAATAAATTTGGTATGGATGATTAAAATCTTATTGGTACTCCTATGATTACTAGTTGTAAATTGAAAAAGGATTATGGTTCACCTAAAGAAAATCAAACAAGGTATAGATCAATGATCGGTGGGTTACTTTACCTGACACAAACTAGACCATATATTATGAATGTCATTTGCATTGTTGCTTGATTTCAAGCAGAACCGAAGGAATCACAAGTGGTCATTGTTAAAAGGATATTCAATTAATTGAAAGGGACAATTGATTATGGATCATGGTATGGAAAGTATGAGGAATTTACATTAAGTTCATATACTAATATGGATTGGGTAGGTAACATGTCTTACAAAAAGAGCACTAGTGGTAGAGTTTTCTTCTTGGGTAAGAGATTAGTTTCATGGGAAAGTAAGAAACAAAATTGCATAGCTCAATCTACTATTGAAGCTTAATATGTTGTTGTTTCTATTAACTATACACAAGTGATGTGGATGAAGAAAATGTTGAAAGATATCAGAATGAGTACTGATGAGCCAATTGCTATCTATTGTGATAATTTTGAAGTGATATCTATATTTCAAAGAACCTTGTGTTGCATTCAAAGACAAAGCATATTTCTATTAAATATCATTTATTAAGAGATGAATTCTGTGAGAAAGAAGTCAGATTGGAGTATGTGTCTACAAAAGAGAAGATTGCAGATATTTTCATGAAGCCCTTGTCAAAGGATACTTTTGAGTATCTCCGACACAAGCTTGGGGTGATTGTCCCTCTTGATCAAAGCTAGAGATGCATTAAGACGCATCAATCTAGTGTTCTTAAAAATTATCATAAATTTAGATTGATGTTTTTGGTCACTACTCCTTAGGGGGAGTAATGGATAGCGCATAGTGGTTAGTAGTATGTATTTTCAGATTTTTTGGGAGAGATGTGCATTCAGTTTTGAGAGATGTTTCCTCAGATTTTTGGCCTTTATGACTTAGTGCATACACATTACTTTATCATAGAGGGGAGAGATATTCATGTGAAAAAAAAGTATGAGACTATGGGGGAGAGATAGTAAAACAATTATGTCATATTCTTGATATTACTGGTAGTATTGTTGATATTGTTTCTCTCTGCATTGATTTGATTTTTCACATTATATGTTTCTATCAATGCCAAAGGGGGAGATTGTTCGGAGATTGTTGAGACATTGTTTAAATTGTGCATATATGTGCTTTCATTAATGTTTTGTAATTGATGTCAACATATTCCTACTGTTGAAGACAGTGTTCATGGTTTGTTCAGTGAGTTGATTTTTTTTGGTATGACTACTACGTTGAATATCATATGTTGCGAAACTAGTAATGTGTTCAGGGATGTTGATACTTGATTTAGTTCAAGTGGAAGAGGTTCGCATGATGATTTGAGTAAGATATGAAGGATTTATTAGAGACTATTATTTTGGTTGTTCTATCAGAGATGCTATTTCAAATATTGGATCGGTGTGGATCAGTTTGGCAATATTATTTGTTTCTAACCTAGTGGTGAGTTTAGGACATGAATGTGTGTCCTGATCTCAAGTGGTTCATCATTTGGATGCTGAAAAGCTATTTCTCTTTTATGACAGTGGTTGGTGTTTAGTGTTCCTAATGAACAGTGTAGAGATGACTATAAACTATGAGACAAAGTTGTTCCTGTTGATGTTGTGGTATTTCATGTTGCTTGCTGATGTTTCTAGATTGTGTCCTATTCCTGTTTCTGGACCACATTAGATTATGTGATCAGAATTGAATATTTTTCATGTAACATGTTTATGTTCTTGTTATTCTTGGTCAACTTTGTAGTGTAGTGTGTTGTGATGGATTGTGCCATGATTTATGGATCTGGAGCATGTTTGAGGATGTTATGGAGGTTTTTCATGTCTTTTCTAACATTCAATAGATCACATTGTGTATTAAGTTGTATTGAATTAATATTTTGTAATTAGATCCCTGACTAACCTAGTTGGGATGAATTGATGTAATGTATATAAATATTTAATCATTTTTAATTGCAAAGTGGTGCAAGAGTGAGAGAATGCATGAGATGGTGAAGAAAAGAGGTATTAGTGGAATCTGTAATTGTGGTAGAGATTTGATGTGCTTTATTGGAACTTTATTGACATATCAGAGATGTTTTTTTGTTAGTTTGTGAGTTTCAACAGTATGTCCTTTATTATTTGAAATCAAAGATTGTTGTAAGGCAGTGAGCCTTCCTTACGATTGTGATCTGTGTTGAAATTGAGAAGTGAGCTCTAGGCAGCGTGCCTAAATGCATGTGCATTCCCATTTGTAATACTCCTAACATGGTACAGTGATTTTACTAGATTACTTTCATCTTGTGGGTCTTATCCCAACCATGGTTTTTCCCTTAACTGGGTTTCCACGTAAAAAATCTTGGTGTTATGTATTGGTTACTATATTATGTTCCTACATTTATGTTTATCTTTTGGGTCTGAGATTAAGTTGTTAATTTGGTTAAAGGTCTTGAGCTTATGGTCACAACTGATTCACCCCTCCCCCTCTCAATTGTGTGTGCTACATTAATTCTAACAGGGCACTCATCTATTTATAAAGATACCCTACAACAATCTAACCCTTTATTTGAATAAGAGGGGTTCTTCAATCCATTAGATATAAACACAAATATCATTTATATAATTTATTATGCTTATATATTTAGTTAATTTGGAATCATCATTCTCTTGTGGAATATTAATGAGAATACCTGGGAATATTTAACCTAGGATTCACTTTTTTATTTGACTGTTTATTTACAATAGTAGCTATTTTTTCTTGATAGTATCATATAATTTTTGTTTCCTACAGACTACCCCCAAAACATCTCCACTATGGGCCTTTTGGACAATCAAACTATTTTTTTCCTAAAATGGATTGGGGGCTAGGTAATAATGTTAACCATCTTAAGCCCTTATCCACATCTCTTCCTGTATATGTTAAATGTGGCCTTGTTATTCAACCATACACTTCAACATAGTCCTTGTTCATCAGCCACACACAGAAGTGAATATGAGTTATTCATCCTACATGCCT
>JAGRRI010011311.1:0-15534 GCA_018584345.1 Thuja plicata
TATATATATATATGTCTTTCTAATTACAATGAAGAAATTAACTAATTATAATTAAATCCACATCATTCTTGGATAGAAATAAAGGGTAATTACTATTTGTCCATTAGATGCAACGTAACTAATCTTAATCTAAAAAGTGAAAGTGAAGATAGATAAAAGAAATTACCTAAAACATAAAATTAAAAAAATATGGTAAATAAACTAATGAACTCACATGAAACAATCTACATATTAATTTATCTCAAGACTAATAAAGTTTCAAACTAATAACCAATATATGGTTGTGGATGCCTGCATCGGTTGATTTTTTCTGTGCAACCAACCCTACACCATATTTATGAAAGGAGAATGGCATAATGGAGAGGGAGGAAGAAAATAATATATTGATGTATGGAAAATCCCAGTAAAGATTATTGTGAAAGTTGATGGTGGCATTGAGAAGGAAACTTTGTGACTGAAAAGCTTGAGGAGATTGGAATTGGCTAGAGTGGGCTTGGACCTTCTTCCAAAGGTTTCTCTATAGGACTCTAGGTAGGCTCTACCTGGAAAGTGGATCCTTTCCATTTGAATGTTGTGTTTGATATGTGTGTTTTATTATTTTCTATTGTTGTAATAGAGCAAAGGAAACCTTGAATGCCTGGTTGGAGATATTGTTTTCTTATATGTTTGAGTGGTGGATGATTACCTTATGATAGATAAAATTATTGAATGTTCATTTCATCTTATCATTTGTATTATTTTTTTCCTTAGAATGTGTTTTCTTCTACCTGGAACCTTCTTTTGTTGATGCTTAGGAGTTGCAATAGATTTTCTCTCTTGTTAGAATAGTATGTTTTGAGGTTATCTTTCCATACCTTGCACAAATGGGAAGAAATGACATAGATTTATCTCAAATATAGGATGGGTTTGAGGTATGTTTTGGAAGGAGAAAAGAGGGTTCTCAACTGGGTATCCCTCTGATTCTTTTTTTCCAAACCTCCATCTTACCCAGCTTTACCTAAAAGATCCATCTACAAGTTGTTCCCTCTAAGTGCACACAGTCCTTTACCACCTACGTAGAATTGGGCTCCATCTGCACAGGATACGTGACCACCTATGCAAAATGAAGGCCCATATATGTGGGTCCTAACCACCTACACAACTTGAGATCCCACCAGTGTAGCCTGAGGCCCCTCCTGTGCAGCTTCAGACCCCATATGTACAGGACCTTTCCAGGATAACTTTTAGGGTTTTTATGAGGTTTAGGGTTTCCATACTGACCCGAGGATGATGTAACTTGATGGTTGAATTGTTGGTTCACCTTTTTCCCTATTAGTATTATACTTTGTGCATTTTGATGCATGGGAGATAGGGTAGTCTAGTGGATTCTGTCCGATCTCAGCCTTAGTTTGATTTTAGCCTTAGGGCGAAACATACAATGTAACATTTAAGTATAAACTACATGCTCTTAATTCCTTATACTTTAAATTCCATTTTATGTAATACATTACAGGATGTTGAGAGTGGTTTCTACCTCCTAGGATTTCAAATAAAGATTCTAGATTTTGAAGGTTTTAGGAAATTTCAGACTTAGCAAAATTTAAGGAATCAACATGTTTTCTGCAATATGATCTTTTTATGATGTTTTGTGGTTTGAATGGGTACCAAATGACACTGGTTATATGGTTTTTTATAATACTTAATGTTGGTGCATTTTGATGTCTTTGTATGTGTTATCTACCCTCTTGTATTCTATATTAGGGTTTAGGAATGTCTGGTGGACTATGGACAATAAATGATCTCATAAACCCAATCCAATGATGTTAAGATGTTATTATTTGTGTTGGGATGAATTAATTGACATAATTATGTTGTTGAGAATCCCTTTTTGATGCATTGGATGAAGTATGGATGTGCTTTATCCACCTGAGTACTTGATTGTGGTTTATGGTTGTCCAGAGGATTCATGATAACTAGGGTTTTCCTAAACCCAATTATTTGATGTTGTGACATTATTATGGATTTGTGTTTATTATGATGTATTCCTTAGGTTCTTTTGAGACTTGTTTGGGTAGGCAACCTAAGGACAATAGGTGAGTGGCTCACACTGAGGGGCTGGGGCCATAAGTGGCTAGTACTAGGATAACCCATTGGTGAGTTCTTTAATCAAGTGAAAACATTAATAAATTATGGGAAGGGTACTACACATTAACTAAGATAAGCCTCGCCCATGCTAGTAGTTCTAGTATAGGCTATGAATGGGAATGGGAGAAGGTGGTATTGCGATAGCACAATCAAACAGTCTTGTCCCTATGAAAGATGTTTGGTTCCACATGTGCCTACTTAGGGGCAAGGGCCTAGAGTGGCTTACAAGGGTAATTCAAGGGGTGAGGGTTATGAAATGACACTCACCTAGCTTTTAGCCTAGAGTTCCTACCAATGTGATTGTGTCCTTTTTGGTCCTTGTGATCTTCTTGTTTTTTCAATTGTGTCATGTTTTGGGAAGGGCTATCATCACCTTAGGAGTATCCTAGTTGTTACTTTCTTGTGTGGACCTTGGTCTCTGTCTCGTAGCATGGGGGAGTGGAATATTTTTAAATCCATGTGGTTTGATGGTTAATCTTTATTATATCAAGGTACTGTTCATGGTCGGATGGATGTTCTTGGCTCCTATCCTTTCTAGATTTTCAATTTTGAAGACTTATTATTGTATATGGAAAGATGTACTTATGCATGTGCATTCTTGTAATTGTAAGCTCTTGTAAGGGAATAATTATATCTGATGATATGATGTATATCAATCTAAATCAAGCAATGTATATGGGAATGGGTAGATCTAATAAAAAGGAAAGGGAAAATATTGTATGTTATGAACATGTAAAGATAATGGTTAAGGGTATTTATTTACGTATCTTTTATTAACCTTTGGTATCCAAGAAATGATCTTAGACTTAGTATGAAATAATGTATTTATGAATTATTGTGATATCTCTTGATGTAAAGTTGTAAAAACCTATTATGAATTGATGAATCAATGAGTAAGATAGCTATAGAATTAAATATTTGCTGATGTCTACTATGTACCAAAATTGCATATGGAATAATAAAGTAAATAGGGTATTGCTTATCTATCAAATGTTTATCTCTCACCTAAATTCTTAAATGAATAGCATAAATAATGACATGAGTTTAGTAAAGGATAACTCACATAGTTACATGTTAAAAGTAAAAGAATGAACTAGTAAACTTGTATTAATCAATCAATGCCTTAATGGATAAATTAACAGATTAGATTATGTTTCTTGAATAGTGGCATTAGGGAACCTGAGAGGTCTTAGATTAGTTGTGATAATTCCTTAATAAAAAATATTCACATCTCTTAGTAATTAGTTTTATTTTCCTCCTAGGCTCCCTAGCGTGGCATGACACTTATAATATGTAGGATACTATTAATTGATTTATAGTCTGGTATGGATTGTTATATAATTTCAAGTACTTTTCAATTATATATTTGTTGTTAATTTTGAGAGTATATATGCCAAATATTTTTCTCTCTCTCTAAATCATCTTTTAATTTTCATAATAATGTGATTGTTCCTTCTCCATGGAAACCCTTTTCCGTTCAGATGATTTTGTCCTTGATTTAGTGCCTAAATTGTTTATCTTACCTGATTTTTCCCTACGAGTTTAATGATATGTGAATCATGAAGGAAATTGCTACTTCATTTGGCACTTTTGTTAGGACTGATAGGTCCTTAATATAGAACTCTTCAAAATATATGATTTGTGTTTTACTTGCTAAATCTATGATTGTACCCAATTCTTGTAAGTTTAATTCTCATTTTGGCTCCTTGTGCTAGTTTATCAATAGGGATTCCAATGCTTGACTCACCTCTACTAATATTTACACATATTTATTTATTAAAGTTGCTAAACAAACTCTATGGATTTTCAAATGATATTCATGATTATCTTCTTTTCATTAATCCTGTTCCTTCTCCTTTCGTGCCTAATACCAAAGCTTTTGTTGATCATCTTGTCTCTACTAAGGCTCCACCTATTTATATTCCTCTTCATCAAGTCGTTACCCAGTCTATTTATGCTTCTCTGTCTATCCCTACATCTACCTCGATCAATGTGCCTCTTCCCTCATCCATTGGCCCTTTCACATCATCAACTTCTCATTCACATACGATCGTCTACCCCTTCTGTTATGCCTTTTCCTTCATTCAATATCCCTTTTTACATCACTTGTTTCTTGTTTTCCTTTTATCCCCTCCACCATACCTACTCCTGATCCTTACCAATCTTCCCCTATTGTAATTGGATTAGTAAGAGGAGTTGACATTCATCGTTTGGCATTGATGTCAAGATATGTTTCAAAAAAATATAGATAGACTAGTTATTACTACTATTTAGATGACTGACAGAAGTGTATAGATATTGTATGGGTAATTTAGAGCATGCAAAGATAGGGATGAGTATTGGGATATGTTTTGATCTTATCTCTAAGATCACTTGGCATAATGTTGCAAATATAATGAAATACATTGGTTTTACTGAATATTAGATACTAGACAGTGAAAGTGAATTGTGATAGGGTTAGTGTCTGCATTCTGAAGATATCTTTCATGCAAGCAACAGTTGTGACCTACGAGCTTAGATCATGGTATAAGCCTCCCTTTTTTATGTTGATTATGATTCTTGGGTCACTATATTTTTGGTGATGTTAGTTGAAGCATGTGATCTTGTGAAGACCTATTTTAGGCTGAGTGAAGTGGTTTAATGTGTTTACAAGGTGGTGAGCATTGATTTAGGATCCTTGAATGTATTTGATGAATTTTAATTAATGTTTTCTTGTGTAAGGTACCGTGCATATCTTATCAAGGGTCTATTTTATTATTTTTACATTGGGGAAGCCTTATTCTAATAGTGTATAAAGGAGGGATCTTTTCTTACTAAAAAGTGTGGAGGTGAAATATATGAACAATGTGGAAGCTCCAAGCTTGTGACTACTAAATGTAGAGAAGAGATTGTATTAAGATACTTCATTGAAACTGACCAAGCAAAGACAATTCCTATTAGAGAGTTAATTGGATTGAATATTTGATATACAATTGTACTTTAGATAGTGAGTCCTTAAGGTGGATTTAACCTTCTTTAGGTATTGTGCCTGGGAATTGAACCTACAATTACTCTTAAATCCTAATAGGGTTTATCCTTTAACATGGACTATGTATTTTATGCATTAATAGGTTCCTAACAGGGCTAAATATTTTAGCAGGGATACTATACTCTCTATACATTCTTTGTGGGTTATAATTCCCACTAGATTTTACCTTTAACATGGTTTCCTCAATAAAAAAATATTGTGTTATAGTTTTATGATTATTGTACTATCTTTTGGATTAAATATTTAGTTTACAAATTTTTAAGTTTAATAATATTTCACTCAATTGATTCACCCTCCCTCTTAGTTGTGTTGGTGGACTACTATTCCTAGCAATTGGGATCATAGCTACTGGTCATTAGAAAGAAAGCTTAATAGATTAATGGGATCATCAAGATGTCATTCTATAGGAAGGATAGTTTGAATTTTGATCCTAAAAAATTTGCCAGCTGGAAGAAGAAGATCAGAAATCATTTACTATGTTTGGGAATTGACTACTCGATCATTATAAAGAAAAATGTACAGATCAAGACTGAAGATGAAGTAGACAAAGCCACTGATGATGAAAATAAGTTATTCTCTTATAACATGGTAGAAAGAGAAGCATTGATCAGTGTGCTCTTTGAAGGTGAATTAACAAAGGTTAAATAATTAGATTCTGCACATGAAATCTAGACAAGGTTGGAAGGAGTATATCAAGGAGACAATTTTACTAAGTAGGAAAAGTTGCAAAACAAGAAGACAAAGATGAAAATTTTAAAAATGGGAGATGATGAGAATATTAGAGCATATGTACATAGATTTACTAAGGTTTTTATTGGAATTTGAAACTTTGGAGGCACATATAGTGAGGAAGAATTAATTGCAAAAATTCTTAGATCCCTGACACTTGAGTACAAAACTAAAGTGCAAGCAATATAATAGATCATACATTTGATATAAAACTTCAACATAGAGATGTTGATTGGGAAGTTAACTACCTTTGAGGTCATAGAGCTAGGAGATTCTTTATCTAAGGCTGAGTCACCATTCAAGAGGATTGTGCATGGGAACAAAAAAACATTATGAACTCCTTTGAGCACCAACAAAAGTGACCTGCAAGAAGAGCTTGGTGAATATGCTGAGGATTGGGAAAAGATAAAGGAAGATGAAAGGAATTTAGATGAAATTCTAGCTCTGTTCGCAATAAGAGAAAATAGAGGTAAGGGTAAGTTTGAAGTAAAATTACCCCTAAAATGTTTTTCATGCAATAAGATAGGTCATTTTGTATCTAGATGTCCTACAAGGGTTCCTAAACACAAACCTAAGTTTCATAGACCTGATTATTCAAAAAATAAAGAATGTTACTATGCTAGTGAAGGTGTGTCTAATGATGATACTATTAAGTATGAAGAGATTGTATTTATTTATATTAAGGATCATGAACATATTCATGAAGAGAAAGCCCTAGTTTCACGTATTGAAAAGAAATCTAAATGGATCATAGATAGTGGGTGTTAACATCATATGATTGGTGATAGAAGTAAGTTCATTTAGCTAAAGAAATATGATGATGGTGTAGTTATATTTGGTAACAAAACTCCTAAGTTTATCATTGGAATTGGATTTATTTTTATGGATGGTAAGACTAATACTGATGATGTGTTGTTTGTTGATAGACTTAAGCATACTTTTTAATGTATTGGACAGCTTGTAGACAAGGGTTATCAACTAAAGTTCATTGATAGGAATGTTCTATCAGAACTAAGAAAGGAGATTTGATCGCATATTGTAATAAATCAAGAGGTAAAGTATTTGAGTTGAATACTTCTAAGGCTTCATGTTTTGTTTTGAAGATTGATGAAAGTTGGTTATATGGCATAGAATATTTTTTCATGTGAAGTTTGATAATATTGTGAAGGCATGTATGACTAATTGTATTAGAGACCTACCAAAGATTGTTAAACAATTAAGCACTACATGTAGAGAATGTGTAATGGGGAAAAAGACTAGAAACAATTTTCAAAGAAAATCTTATTCAGAAAAAGAAAGGTTAGATCTGGCATACATATCTATGTGTTCCTACAAGAACAAGATATTATTATGGTGAAAGGTAACTCATACTTTTTGTTGATGAATTTTCTAGAATGATGTGGGTTTCTTTTCTTGGAGAAAAGTTTGAGGCTTTCAACAATTTTAATATTTTTAGAGCTAAAGTTGAGAATGAATCTAGTTTAAAGATAAAATGTTTGAGATCAGATGGAGGTGGAGAGTTTACTTCAAATGTGTTTAATAGATACTATAAAGAGAATGGAATATATAAACAAACAGCCACTCCTAGGACACCTCAATAGAATGGGATTGTAGAGAAAAGAAATAGAATAATATTAGATGCTTCTAGAACCATGTTGATTGAAGGAATTTTGTCACATGTTCATTGGAGAGAAGTTGTTGGTATTGTTGTTTATACCTTGAACATAATTCAAATCAAAAAAGGTACAAGTAAGACTCCTTATGAACTATTGTTTAATAATACTCCTCCTATAAAATATTTTAGAATATTTGGTAGTAAATGTTATATCAAAACAGATGATGAAATAAGAAATTTTGATGCTAGAAGTGATGAAGGGATCTTTCTTGGTTATTATACCAAGATAAAAGCATATAAATGTTTCAATCCAAGATTAGGTAAGATGATTCAAAGTGATAATATAATGATTGATGAGAAGTTTCAGATTTTGGAAAGGATATATGTGTTAATCTCTAAGTTATGTTGATGATTAGTGCCCAACACTTAGTCATTTCATTAGGTAGTTTTAGTTGGCTATCACTGTGGCCAAGCTAAAACTATACAAGGCCGAGCAAAATTGCTAAGAAATTTTTCATTATGCCTAGTTACATTGTTGAGCCGAGTTACATTGCTGAGCTGAGTAGACAGGGATGTTAAATGCCGAGTAGGACAATTTTTGTATACTTGTCAGGAATGATACAAACTTCAAGGATAAGTGATCCGACTGACTTGTATAAGCTTTTTGGGGTGACTAATGTATACATTTAATATTCTTATATGGAGTTAATTATGCATTTAATTGTTTTATCCTATGCATGACTCATTGTAACCATTAATTGTAATACCATCATGGTATGGGTATTGGATCTTGATCATTGATCTAGATCTCACTGTCAGATCTATATAGATATATTAGATTGCTTCAAAACCCTATTATGAATGTATGTGTGTGCAAGAGGCAGAAGAGTAATTGTTGAAGTGACTGCATTTTGAAGTGAAATGCATAGAGGGTTATTTTGTTCAGAAGCAGAGATCAAGAAGAGCATAACACAGTAAACAACAGAGTAAAGTTATATCAGATTATAAGATCAGAAGAGATACTAAAAAGAGGAGATCCGTCATCAGCATCAGAGTGCATAACGAAGGATCAATACTTGAGACTTTTTAATCATTGTATCAGGTGAAAATCTCTTAACATAGTGGTTTTAGTAGGCCTTTATTTATCTCTTAATAGAGTGATTACTTCATTGTAAGTTTAAATCCTTTAATAGGGTAGATTGTATTGATCTGAAGCTCTTAACCGGGCAGACCTCTAATAGGGTAGATTAAATTTTGTAATCAAACATTATAACCTTAACAGGTACACTTTATTACTACAGTAGTGGAGACTTTTATGGGTGTCATCCCCACCCTAGTTTTATCTATTTGGGTTTCTGGGTTACCAAGTTATTATGTAATGTGTTATTTATTTTATGGTGTAGATGCTATATGAGATTACATTAGATTCATGTATGCATGAATGTGGATTAGTTTATTTTAAGTGTTTAATTTTGAATATCTAATTCACCCCCCCTTTTAGTATCTTGCTTTCCCATTATTGTATTTCCAACAATTGGTATCAGAGCAGAGTTCTCTAAAAGGTTATAATCAGCTTGAGAATTAAGATCTTGAGATGGAGATCTACAAGATGGGTAAAGTCATTAAGTATCAAAATATTGATGTTTAGCTAGCACTAACATAGCTTGAGACTACAAGATAGGAATTAAAGAAGTCCTTGGCTGCAAGAAAATATTTGGCCAAACAAATGAATGACACTCATTATCAGGAAGAGCACACCACAAATATATTTCAGAATGGAGATTCTACTGAGAGAAATTGAGCAATAGTAGATCTTCTGGAAAAGAATAGTGCACTATGTGAAGAAGTCAAAAATTTGAAAAAGGTAAAAGAAGCCCAATCAATAAGAATGTGTGAAGTTGTTGAATATAAAAAGAAAGCCAAAGATGACAAGGCTATGGTAGAAGAAGACAAAAGAATGATGACTACAAGACTTGATGAAAGAACACATGATGTACAAACATTGATAGTTAATCAAGTAGACATGGCTAATAAACTACTACTTGTGAAGCAGGAGATCAATAGGAAAGACTTGGAGATTGTAAATCTTAGATTTGAGAAAAATCAATTGAAAGATGAATTGAGATCTGAGAAAGAACTTAATAAAAAAGTAAATGATCCAAGTGTAGATATGAACTACTTTGAACAACTGATGGAAGAATCAAGAAGACCTAAAGATTCTTCTAGGTTAGGTCACACTGGACAACATACAACCACTGAAGATGGAGAATCATCTAAGATAGGTGAAAGAAAAAATGCAAAGCTGAGAAACAAGAAACCTATTTGTCACCACTGTGGAAAACTAGGTCATATAACAAACATTTGTCAAAGCAAGAATGGTAAGTCCAATCCTAAAACTAACTTTAATGTTTATTGGTTTAACTATAATAAGTTTGGACATCAAGCACGTGAATGTAAGGCAAAGGAAATAAAAACACCTAGACTCAATGGTAATTGCTATAATTGTCACAAATATGGTCATAGAGCACAAGATTGTAGATCTAAATATAAACAACAATGGACATCAAAGGTACAAGATAAATCACAAGGAAAAGGCAATACTTACAATTGGGATTACAACACATGGCATAGTTATCATTACTATGGTGAGTATGGACATGTTCCAAAAAATTGCATAAGGACACATTTTAGAGGAAAGTCTAAAAGTTGGATGAATGGAAGCCTAGTTTGTCACAGTTGTCTGAAAATTGGCCATACAAGGAAATATTGGAAAACTAGAGTACCTGCACCTATAGTTGAGTAAATTAGAGCACAGATGAATGAGGCATGGGTTAAGAAGTCTAAACCATGTAGTAGTGAAGCTAATGAATCCAAGGTCACCCAATCCAATGGATCAGATGATCACATCATCTCCAACTAAGAGAAAGAGGTATGTAAGAACTGTATTTAAAATTCTTATCTTACATCAGTTCCTAACATGAAATGTAAAAAAATTCCATATTTGCATATGTTAAGATGCACCAAGACATATTTGAAGACAAAATGCCGAGATGAGAAAATTGCACTATAGGTGTCGAGAATCTATCATGGACACTAAAGTCAAGTTCTTTAGTAAGTGCCGAGTTTTGTTGGCCAAGTAAAATTTTGTGAAGGCCGAGTGTAGTGAGCCGAGTGGGATGCAAGTTGTGTTAAGGCCGAGGATAGCTGGTTTGCACTAAATCAATGGGAAAAACATTTAATGCTCACCTACCTTGACCTTTTGTAGCTTATAAAGGATGAACAGTTGATATTTTGTATTTACCTTGCAATTTTACTATTTACGGAGCGATTGAAGTGATTTACAGAATTGATCTTAACAAAGTTAGGAACAGAGATTTCATCAGTGTGCCATCGGAAATCCTAAAGTGAACAGTGAATAGAGAATTTAATGTGAAATATTACTTGTCGAGGTATTCTGTTTTCCATCTCTCAAACCCTAAATTTTAGAATTATTCCTGCAAGTTCTTCCGCACCAGCCAAGAATATGGAGGTAGAACAAGAACAAATTCAATTGATTCAGAGTGATGAATGTGAACCTCTCAATTTTTGAGCCATCCCTGAAAGTGTGATACAGAGTGATTTAATGGGAGCCCTCTCATCCATCCCTCCCAAGGTACTTATGATTCATGATGTTCGATCATGTTATATGGTTAAAATTGGAGAAGTAGGTGATAATGAATTAAGGAAATCCTATAGGAAACTATGTGATAATGGAGTTATGAAGGTAGAATTCAAACACTTAGCCAAAAAAAGGGTTAACATGTGCCCTAGATTTTTCCCAAGGTTTCAAAGATGAATGGATCAAGGTTATCCTTAGCCGAGTTCATGATATGAGCATGTGGCTAGACAATGGACCAGTCAAGATCATCAGAAGCATGATTCATTAAGTGACTAGATATCCTATAGTGAATGAAAAGAGGACCATGAGGGATAACAACAAAGAGGAAATTACATTAAACACTGGAGTAGTATGGAATAACAGAGGTATGACTATCTCTACAATTACTGACCTAGAACTTTATTTTGGAGTAAGGGTAATTGCACACAAGTTATATCGGTCCAGCAAATAGGATAGTGTTCCATGTACAATAGTTGATCAGGCATAGAAAATTGTGAAGAAGAATCACACATATGATCTTGCTGAGCTACAACAGACACAGTTAGTCAAGAACCTTGCATCAATCAGAAAGGCTAAGAGCTCGTCATGTAAGTTTGGTTCTTTACTAGCATGTATATTTTTCTACATTTAGGACACTTTTCCTACACTAGGAAATATTTTTTGGAAAAAGGATAGACCCATTACAGTTCAGATTAGTTAATGTATAGAGAAATTAGGAAGCAATTTAAATAGCATTATGGGTAGCTATTTTGTAGAATTCAAGAAGAGAATGAGATTAAGGACTAGGATTCCTAATTCACTAGTGGAGAAGCACTATGATGAAATCTATTTTCTAGTTGTTACACATAACACTTATATCAAGGCAGAAACTCCTAGAATAACATGTTTAGAGCCATTTCCATATGAGATTAATGTTGATGAAGCATCAGCTTCCATCACTGCACACCTAGCCAAGGCAATTGATGCCACAGTAGAGAGATTTGGAAACTTTGATGAAGCTAAGGCTAAGATCTCTAGAAGTTTGAATGAAGGAACTATGGAGAGGAAAAGAAAGAAGATAGTGAAAAATTTGAAGAAAATGGTTGGCTTGGGTAGTGATGAAGAACCTAAGGATGCACCTCTAGGTCTGACCACAGGACAAGGTGAGGATATTTCTACTGAGGAGGAAGTCAGTGCATCACAAGAAGTTACAAAGAAAGCTAAGGGCAAGAAGCCATAAATTGTCATAGTAACCAAGCCTAGTCGAGCCAAACCCAAAGTTACACCTCTTGCAGCTAATCATCCAAGGATAAGAGCATCTACTATCACGTCCCCAGTAGAAGTGCAAACAAAAGTGTATGATAAGAGAAAAGTTACAGAGAGTAGTTCTAGTAAGGAAGCAAAGGTTGCTCCTAAGGCTGAGCCGAGTGAGCCAGCAAAGAGACCAAGAAGGAAATTAAATTTGAGGCCAGATAGTGATGAGGAGTTGACAGAAAATGATGAACCCACCAACATACCTAAATCTCAATTAAAGAAACGAGCAAGCATTGATGAGGTATGTGATACTTTAAGGAATTCAACAGGGTTAGCAACATTTGAGTTCATCAAATTTGACAAGTTCACAACAAAAGATAGGCACAAAGTTTAGGAAGCACTCTTGGACATGATGCATACCTTCAAATTGACTCCTATAGAGATAGGAAATCATGTACCTAATGAACTATATGACTTTCTTTCAAGCAAATAGGAATTTGCACTTGCCACTGAAAGACAGATCAGGGATGGAACCCTGTCAAAGATAATTCCTGAGTTAACCTCTAAATAATAAACCAAATTCATACTGGATTATAAGAGTAGGTTTGTTCCCAAACTCAGAGGATATGTTGTTCTGAAGAATGACATAGAAGGTTTAGTACAGCAGAGCACAAGGATTTGGAAAGAAATTTTTGGACTAGCCATTCCAAAAGAGAAGAAATCTGGTGAAGGGACATTAAAGCCAGAGGCATAAGAAGTTGAAGAAAATAGTACCCCTAAACCATAGATACTTAAAGATAAAATTGCAAAAGAAAAGGACATGCCCAAAGATGCATTAGATACAATAAATTTTTTTGATCTAACTATAGACAGTCCTATGGATTATATAGTCAATGATCCAAGCAATTTGAATGCTGACGAACAACAGATGTTGAGTGGAAAAGACACTGATTCACCTATTAAGGAAATTGATACTGAAGAAGAGAAGCCCATAGCATCTGGTGACAAAATTGAAGTTGTCAGTATTCAGTAAAGTGAAGGGCAACAAAAAGAAAATGAACAAGAGGTAACTTCACAGAATACACCTATTTTAGAGGTTGTGAAGATAGTTTTAGATAGTGGAGTAGTAACAACAAATGTTGTTGATAAGCCTAAAGAAGAAGAGGCAGCACAAGTGTTGGTTGAGCTACCACACTCTGCATCATCCACTCCCATAGGTCCTAAAACTGATGGTATGCCGAATCCATAGACTATATTGACATAATTGAAGGAGGCATTGGATATTGAAACCATCAAAGGGAAAGATATTATGATGCCAAGCATAAGTTCTCCAGAAATGAAGAAGAAGAAGATCTTGAAGAAGAAGTCACAGATTTTAGATGTAACACTAGATGAAGTCATTGTGATTCCACAATGGGATCGCAATGAGTTATCTTTTGAACAAATTGGGACTCTTCAAGAGTTACTCAAGAGGAAGAAGAGACATGAAGAGATGAAGATAGAACAAAAGAAAAAGTAGGTGTTGCATGACATCAAAGACATATTTACAAAGGCTTTTGAATTAGAGGATGAAATACCTCAAGCTCCAATCATAGATCAACTAGTCACCATTGTATAGAAAGTAACAGATGAGGACATAGATAGTAATGAGAAGCTTCTACAATGGTCCTGGAGAAGATTTGAGAGAAAATTTCTAGAGAAGATCTCAGAAGAGATAGCAACAAAATAGGTTGAACTTTATGTTCTTGTAGAAACCTTAGAGAAAGTTACAGCCAATGTTTATTCTTTGTTTAGGAAATTATGTGATGTTGAATTTTTCACAAAGGATAATTTACAACTTGTTGAGAAGCTACAGTTAGATTTGAGATCAACTGGTACTACTTTAGGTAAAACTACTACCTCTAGTTCTTTCCATTTTAATAAGTTGATAAATGTACAAAGGAGAATAGCCGAGCTTATGGCTAAAGATGGTCGCATAAGGGCCAAGGTGATAACTATTCAGGCAAGCTTGTTGCCTTATTTGGAGGTAATACAGAAGGAACTTTCAAAAGCTAAGGAGTTATCCCAGAGCAGTGCGAATCTATTGACTGTAGAGAGTTTAGTGAGTCTAGCTACCGAGCTAGAAATAAAATTGGAAGTTATGAAGGTTGCAAAGGAAAGCTAGGATACAACATTTGAATCCACCCTGTAGCTTCATAAGCACTTTTTGGGTAACTACAACTTAACTCCACCAACAATCAGTGACAAAAATAAGGGGGAAGTTAGTACTATGAAAGGAGGAGGTTAGTAAGGAAGTTAGTAAGGAGTTATGAAAGGATACATCAATACAACAAAGGTAGACTTGTATATAATTTTTGAAGGCATTGTAAAATTTTGTATAAGTATATTCCTAGGGGGAGTACTTAGCATACTTAGGCAATATTTTTATGAAATGTACAGAAGTAATGATAAGTGTTTTTGACACTAATATCAAAGGGGGAGAGTGTTAATCTCTAAGTTCTATTGATGATTAGTGCCCAACACTTAGTCATTTCATTACATAGTTTTAGTTGGCTATCACTATGGCCGAGCTAAAACTATACAAGGCTGAGCAACATTGTCAAGTAGTTTTTCAGTATGCCTAGTTACATTGCTGAGCCAAGTTACATTGCCGAGCCGAGTAGATAGGGATGTTAAATGTCAAGCAAGATAGTTTTTGTATACTTGTCAGGAATGATACAAACTTCAAGGATAAGTGATCCGGCTGACTTGTATAAGCTTTTTGGGCTGACTAATGTATGCATTTAATATTCTTATATGGAGTTAATTATGCATTTAATTATTTTATCCTATGCATGACTCATTGTAACCATTAATTGTAATACCATCAAGGTATGGGTATTGGATCTTGATCGTTGATCTACATCTCACTGTCAGATCTGTATAGATATATTAGATTGCTTCAAAACCCTATTATGAATTTATGTGTGTGCAAGAGGCAAAAGAGTAATTGTTGAAGTGACTGCATTTTGAAGTGAAATGTGTATGTGATAGAAACCTACCTGCAAGAGACAACACTAGAACATGCAAACATTAGGATTAGTTATCAAAATAACAAGATTTAAACAAGGGTTAACATGCTCAAATGAAATCTCAAAACAAAGGTTT
>JAGRRI010011315.1:0-28259 GCA_018584345.1 Thuja plicata
ATTGGAACCTCTAAATTCTCAAAATTTAGGGTACCAACAGTGTTCACAATGGATAAGTTATGATTCTGATATATGATAGGTGCTTATATGTTATTTTTATAAGAACATGAACTATTCATTTGAGTTGAGTCATGTTTGTATGTAGAGATGTTCATTTACTATTAAAAGGGGTATTGCAATTAAATATTAGATTGGTTAAAATAAAAGGCTAACATGAAAATATTATGATGGATTATCTTTATATGCATTGTGTTTAGTAGGATTAGATTATCATTAAGCTGACACAATTAGGATTAACTGCACTGAGATATGAATTTGCGTTCTGAAGTGAAATTGATGTCAATTAGAATGGTATGATGATTCGATGTGAATCAATGTTCTCATGAGAGAATTGATTTATGAATATTGTTTTAGAAATTTTGGTGAGGGTTGTAAATGATAAATGTTGGAATGTTGTTCATTATGTATATCTATTATATGTACGATTTGTTTCCTTGGACTACTGATATTTGATTTTAGTGTGCAAGTATGAGACCATGGTATTAAATTCAGGGAACCAAACATAGGTATATGTGAATTCAGTTAAAGCCAAGGCTGCATCTAATGAGAGACAAGACCTCGTTGTATCATGATTTAAATTGTAAATGTAAATGTTTGAGTGTTGGTATTTAGTTCAAAAATGTTAATTTCATTTTTAAATTCTTTATGCCTTATGCTCATTTCATTAGAAAAATATTTACATAACATATCATTACCCCCCAAATATGACATCATCAACAAATATTTTGGCAATCAAAATATTATCATCAATATCTTCTTTTAAATACAAATTTCTATTTTCACTTGTTCTTAAAAATCCAATGCTTATGAGATAGGAGTGAAGTCTTTCATACCAGGCTCTCGGTGCTTGTTTCAATCCATACAAGGCTTTTTGTAGTCTACAAACCATATTTCTCTTGTTAGGATCAACAAACCCTTCTGGTTGTTCAATGTATACCTCTTCTTCTAGTATTCCACTTAGGAATGTAGATTTGACATCCATTTGGTATACCTTGAATACTTTGAATGTAGCATAAGAAAGTAAATTTCTTACTCCTTCTAGTCTAGCAAAGGGTGCAAAGGATTCTCCATAATCAATACCTTCTTCTTGCGCATACCCCTTTCATACTAACCTTGCTTTGTTTCTTGTGACTTCTCCATTCTCATTCACCTTGTTTCTGAATATCCATTTGGTATCGATGACATTCTTGTCATCCAGTGTAGGTACTAATGTCCATGTTCTATTCTTCTTAGTCTGTTCTATCTCTTCATTCATAGCACTAACCCATTCTTCATTTTCAAGTGTAGTATTAACAAATTTAGGCTCAAAATCACAAATTCAAAAACATGTGTTTAGTGACTTACTTCTTGTTCTCATTCCATCCTTCTTGTCTCCTATGATCTGATTTTGTGGATGATGTCTTCTGACATACTTAGAAATTATTAGTTCAGCTCTTTTTTCATCATTCTGGTCATCATTTTCACCTTCATTCTAATCTCCATCACTCAGAACATCATTTTGAGCAATTTCCTAATTTTGGTATTTGCAGCCTGATGCTTAGGTGCAATGTTCCATTTCTCAGGAGCGATACAATGTTGCTTGGGTAGATTGTTAGGTTCTTCATTGTAAACAAACCTTTTGTAGTCTTCTGGTTCTTTTTTTCTTTCCTCATCATTTTTCTCTGCATATTCATCTATTCTAACATTTGCACTTTCAGTGATTTTGTTAGAGGATTTGTTAAGACATTTATAAGCCTTGCTTTTGGTGGAATACCCTAGAAAGATTCCTTCTTCACTTTTAGAATCAAGCTTTCCATTTCTATCATCTTTCAAAATATATCATTGACTTCCAAAGATTTTGAAGTAACTTACATTGGGTGTGTATCCATACCATATCTCATAGGGTGTCTTCTTGGTGTCTTTCTTCAATTGTACTTTGTTCAATGTGTAGACAGCGGTACTGACAGATTCCCTCTAGAATATTTGATTGATGTTTTTCTTAATCATAAGTGTTCTTACACATTCAACAATGGATTAGTTTCTTCTTTTAGCAATCCCATTTTGTTGTGGTGTTCTTGGTGCAAAAACTTATCTTTTAATTCCATGCTCATTGAAAAAGTTAGTGAATTCATCATAAACAAATTCTCCTCCTCTATCTGATCTCAAGCATTTCAATTCCTTACCACTTTTTTTTTTCTACCATAGCTTTATACCATTTAAATATCTTGAATGCTTCTGATTTTTCTTTTAAGAACATAACTATCATCATTCTAGAATAATCATCAACAAAGAGAATGAAATATCTATCATCATAGTAAATATTTGTCCTCATGGGTCCACATAGATCACTATGGACTAATTCTAGATTAGCATTAGATGTATGGGTTTTTCTCTTGAAACTAGACTTTGTCATTTTACCTTTTTGACAATTCTTACACATGATATGGTCGGGCTTTGACATGCTCAATAAGCCTCTTACTTTCCTTTTATTTCTTATCTTAATCATGTTGTCAAAATTCACATGACATAACCTCTTATTCCATAACCATATGTCTTTGTTTCTATCCATTAAACAAGTGGTGTTAATATCATCAAGATAGAATAGGTTACCTTTTGTTTGTTCACCAGTTCTGATCAACCTTCCTAATTGATTGAAGATCTTTGCCTTCTTATTCTCAAATTCTACTCGGTGACCTATGTTATTTAGGTATGAAACACTCAATAGATTATAGTTAATTCCTTTTACCCAGTATGCATTTTCACATTTGATCAGGTTATTCAACATTATGGTTCCTTTACCTTCAACTAGACAAGGTGAGTCATTAGCCATTCTTACTGATCCACCATTATAATACTCAAAAGTTTCAAACTTTTGTTTATCACCGGTCATGTGGTGAGTGCAGCCACTATCTATAATCTAGACATCATTCTTACTAACCTTAGATATGAGTGCAGTATCAACATACCTTTCTTCTTTGTTTGAATCATCCTTCATGGCCACAAATACCATCTCAATATCTTCATCAGATTTGGTGTCAATATCTCCAGCTTTGTTCTTGGCCACGTAACAAGCTTTCTTCCCTTTGTCCTTGTAGTCTTGCGTATCTCTTCTATCAAATTTCTAGTTTCTTTGATAATCTCTGTTGTCACTTCTGTCAAACTTCTTTTGATATGATCTGTCACTATTTATGTCTTCTTTTCTTTTGTTAGAACATCTAGCAGCAAAGAGTCCAATCTCTTTACAATTAAAACATACAAGTGTTAATTTACCTTTGTATCTACCTTTTCCTCTCTGTAATCTTCTAGCCATTAGTGCTTCAATCTCATCAAGATCTTGGTCATCACTATCACTTTCACTATCATTCATCATAGTGTGTTTATGACTTGACTTACTTATTTTCAAAGAAGATTTGAATGCAGACTCAATAGATGGTAAGACATTGTTATCAAAGTTATTCATCTCAAATGAAATGAGTCTACCAACCAAAATATCTATAGTGAAATTATTGTTTACTACTGCTCTCATTTCTTATATAGCAGATACTCTAATAGCATATATAGGCAGTAAGGTTCTTAGGATTTTACTTACCACTGTTTCTTCTTCAAGTACACCTCCAACTCCTTGAATAGCATGGACTACCTCTTTTATTCTACAGTTGTATTGAGCATGATATTTTCTCCTTCTCTCATTCTTAGGTCATCAAATTTACCTCTTCGGCTCTCTGCCTTAGCTCTTAGCACATTTGCTTCACCTCCATGTAACAGCTTCAATTTATCCCACATTTGCTTTATAGAGGTGCAGGTTTTGACATCTTAAAATTCAGCATCGGAGAGTGAGGAAGCAAGTTCTATCATCATAGAATTATAATCATGATTTTCTCTTAATTGATTAAGTGTGTGAGGTCCTATTTGCAACACATATTCAGTATCCAAGTATTGAGTAACATCATTTCCAATACCTAATAGGTGGAGTCTTATCCTGCTTTGCCATGATGCAAAGTTGTCTTTGTTCAACTTGGGCACATCTCATTTTATCATCTTGTGATATTTTTATTAGGTCTTGAAACCTTCCTTCTAAGCACACAAGCTCTAATACCAATTGTTAGAAGAACTGAGAGGGGGGGGTGAATCAGTGGCCTCAAAAATATTCTAATAAATTAACCCAAAAACTTAGTACCAGAATTATAAGTCTCTAGTTATCTTCAGTCCTACAAGATGTATGCCTTGAAATAATCTTATCAAATAACTACTGCTCGGAGTTCACTGTTAAACCTTATTCTTAATCTTTACCAATTAGTAGTCTATCATTTACCAAAATACAGTAAATAACTTAGTGTTTACTGATCAATCCCGTTTTAGTAATGTGTAAAGAAAAACATGAAAGCAATGACTCATAAACACATTTGACATATGGAATTTTAACATGGAAACCTTGTTAAGGGAAAAACCACTTGGGACCAGTAACCCAAAATTTTCACTCTTCTGAAGTGATCTTGGTGAAGAGACAACCCTGTTAAAGGTTAAAAACACAATGTTAAGTGCGACCTTGTTAGAGGATTTATCACTTGATATCTGGTATTTCACTATTCTATCTTCATGAATTAACCTTTTGATACTCCTTGGGGTGTATCTCAATATATAAAGGATTGTTAGATCCTGCTTGGTTAAGAGACTTTCTGAATCAATGGTTAAACTGAAACAGTATATGATATGTTCATATAAACAACTTAATCTTGTAGATGTTCAGATCCATTGTAAGCTCATAATACCTTTCTGATCAATATCTCCTTTCAAATTTGCTCCACTTCTTTCTGCTTGGTGATGTTGTGCTTCTCTATTGCTCGGTGTCCATAGAAATATTAGTTATGTTCTTCAGCTTGTTTGATTAGGACTGTATGAAGTCTTCCTTCACCGTTATTCTCTTCAGCATCCTCTTCTCTATTCACTCCCCTAATTCATGATGAATTAGCTTGTCTCTTTATAGACATGATTTCACCATTTCTAAGTCCTTAACTTTCTTGTTCTTGGCATGATCCGCAATTCTCGCCTTTCTTACTTTAAAGATTTACTTTAGTTTTATCCCATAGATTTCTCTTTGAAAACTAGAATAAAATAGCTTTAAAACTCTTGCTTGGATTTGGCTTTCAAATTTTTGATGAAAACAATGTAAACAACCTGTTAACTCCATCTTTAGCTCTTTCCAGCTAAGTCTTTTTTCATTTCTAAACTTCAGTTCTTTTCAGTGTTTAAGTCCTTGTTAGCTTAGTCTACACTTCAGTTGTCCTTGGGCATCTCTATCTGTCAGGGTTGTCTATCCATTGGGTAACACTATGGTTCTACTCATCGGTAATTCTTTCTTGAGTATCACTGTGAATTTTCTCTCAGGTTTCTCTATCCATTGGGGTGCAATGTTCATCGGTGTTTGTTGTCACTTAGTGCATATTGAAATTTTATGCATTACTGATAGCATAACCTTTATCTCTCTGGTTATTTGAATTCTTTGACACTATGTATATAACCAATCAGATTATATCAAGTTGACATCAATGACAATACAATACACTAATTGATTTAATGTCTTTCATTAACTTTCTATAGTCTGGTGATCATCAACTTAACATCTTCAAACATTCAATCAGTTATAGTTCATCAGAATGCACAAGTTAGAATATTTGCAAGCATAAAATATAAATGAAAGGAATAAATAATGAAATAAAAGGATAAGTTCAAATGATAAGGGCATAGAATATACTTCCCTAAATTGTTTAAACATGTCCTTATGCTTATAAATCCTAGGTTCCACCACCCCTAACAGGGTTTCTATTCTTTAACAGGGATTTGTACTAAATATAATACTCATCTCCTAACAAAGATAGGTATCCTAATAGGGACATTATACCCTTAGTGCATTATTTGTGGGTATCATCCCCATCAGGGTTTTCCCTTAACTGGGTTTCCTCGTTAAAAAACCATGGTGTTATGAGTTGTTTATTTTTTGTTCATGTTCTCTTTATTTTAATAATTACATGGTTAAGTTTGGATCTGACAAGTTTAATAAAAAATTACTACAATACTGATTCACCCCCCACCCTCTCAGTATTGCCTAATATTAACAAAACTAAGTCAAAGCTAACATTTAGTTAAATACAAGTCATTATTGGATTAATTAAAATCAAAAATCAAATAACTATGTAATTGATTTAATCAATTAATTATATAGTTCATTAAAAAAATTAAATCCAACATCTTCAATTTTCATACATGGCTAATTTAATTAATTGTTTGAATTAATTAATCCATAAATCCCTCACCAACCACAACAAGACAAAAATTTCTTAACCAATGGGAGAGGAATATTATGTGCACATGGATTACTTAAAGCTTTTATATCTTGACTCTTCAAATTTTGAGAATCAATCTTGTCCCTCCAAACGAGACACCTCAACAAACACAACTCAACCATAAGCTTGATCATGGTTAGCTCAACTCAAATCAAACTCATCCCCTACCCCTTGGGAAATTCTATAAATAGGATGCACAATTAGAGAAAAAGATCCATTTCCATTTAGAGCATCTTCATTATAGTCAATTTGCATCTATTATCTTTGGAGGCAAAATGTATTTTAGTAATAGAATCATCATAATGGAAAAATTCATATTAGTTTGAATCAATTTGAGCATTTATAATAGCTTAATTTTCATACATTTGCATCTTAGATCCATATTTTCATCATTCTTAGCATAATTCTTAATATAAGAGTTGTCACTTGAGGATTATTGCAGCTGAGAGAAAATCCTTATGTCCTTTTATTTAGAGATCCATGAGATGTTTTTAATCTTTTAATTTGCATTGTTAAATAGAATAGATCTTTGGTTTTTAAATTGATGTTTGATTGATCTAATGTCTTGTGAAGGTATTTTACATACACAAAATGGTGCCCACCATGGGGCTTGGACCTCATACTAATTCTTTTACATGATTCTAAGTTATTTTTGGTTGTAGGTTTGACATTTTCAAGTTCGGAGAGACCATAACAACATATTAGAAAAAATGTTCAGCACTTTTACCCTAAATTTTAGCACCTTGTCATTGAGGTTCAAAGCCTTTGCATCAAATTTCAGAGCCTTTGCACAAAAGAACAAAGCTTACACTCAAGGATTTGTAATTTGAACATTATAATAGTGCCTTTGCATCATGTTCTATCTCCTATTCACTGTCTTTCAGCTCCTACACATTACATAATAGGGCTTAGTCTTTCTGCTCATTTGATTTCAATTTTAGTTCCTTTGCTTAAAAGTTTAACTCCTATGCACTAAATAAAAATTCCTTTACATTCTATTTTAGCTCCTTTGCAAATTTTAATAATGCTTTTACATTTTGATGTAAAATTTGAAAATATTAAAGCTAATTTATTCTAGAATATATTGTAGATGTCAAAGCTGAGGAAGGTGGGGAAGCTAGCATTGAGAATTCCAGACTATTACAAGGAAAAGGAGGCTAAGATATTAAACAAGTGGGCTAAGAGAACACATTGGAAAAATTTGGATGAACAATTTGATAAGGAAGGTGTTAGAATTTAATATTTCCTTGGTGATATATGTAATTAAAGGATAAACCAAGGTATCATATATTGTATTTGTCCTCTAGTCCAAGTATGAGGATATTTTGTATTTCCTTTAATAAGGAAACTAGATATTCCTCCTTAAGAGGATTCCTACACATGGAACACACTTAATGTGAATGTGGCACTCATAAGATATGGGAGTTACATGCAAAATCCTTCACTCATCTCTACTTAAGAGATACTTCTCTCTCACTTCTTAAGGTTGGTTCTCACAAGTTGGTTCTCATGGAGTAGTTCTTCTTTATTCTTCTCTCTTTTTCATTCTCATTCTCACAATGTTGTAATGAGCTTCTTGATCCATATATCTCTCTTCTTCTTTGGCTTCTTGCCTCATTCATTTTATAAGCATAAGGGGTTTTTCTTAGTTTTTCCCCTTTCAAAAATATTGTCTTGGTGTTGTTCTTGAGCTTCTTGGTGATTGTTCTTGGATCACCTTTTCATTTATGGTAAACATTTTCATTTCTGCACTCTCTCTTGGATTCTTTCCTAAATCTAATTTACTTTATTTATATTTTCTAACATGGTATCAGAGATGGTTTAATCCTTGTTTTGAGTGTTGCATGCAGGGACAGTTGAAAGATATCTCGGTTGAGGAGAATAAATCAGTTTTTGTGTTAATCTAACTCTTTTGCTGTAGATTTTTTGAAATTGTTTTTGGCTTTGATCGGTTCATAGTCAAACCCATTTTTTATTGTTTATCTAGTCTATAGTTTTTTTCCATATCTGGTCTTTCCCTCTATCGTGCAACCGCAAGGGAAGATCTCAGATCTGCATGTTCTGATCTTTACCACTAAATCGATATTACATTTGTTTCTAACGTTTCTACAGCTTCATATTATTGTTTTTTTCTATTTATTATATCTCATTACTAGTTTATAAATCACAGATTTCTTGCAGGGTTAATATTGGTTTATTCATCTCTCTTTCATTGCTCCAGGATTATATATCAACTTTTTTCTTCTATTATTATCTATAGATTTCCATATATATATCTTTTGTTGTTATAAATATACTAACTCCATCCAGGTTCTCCTAATATCTTTATCTGATCAGCATTTAATCTATTTATTTATTTTTTTTAAACAACAAGTATATATATTTTGTCTTAATCTTCCTTTCAGCATAGCTTCTTGTTCCTCCTTGCATAGGTCTTACAGCATATTTGATCTTCATTATTTTAAAGTCTCTTCCTTATTCTTTTTGTAGCCTGTGCTATTAAAACTTGCATTTGGGTATACTAGGGCAGCAATTTCATTCTTTTCATAGCATTGTGCAGCTTTAGTAGTGTTTTCAATTAGGATTGCGCCTATAGTTGGATGCAGAATCTAGCCATCCTATTGGAACATGGAAACATTCTCCTTGGTGGATGAGAGAATGAATTTCCATATTCTAGGCTGGTTCCTATTAGATTCAGGATATCACCTAATGCTGACTTTTATGGTTTTGTTAAAAGGGAGAGAGATAACTAAAAATAAAAACTGATTAATAAAGGTGATACACCAAAATAGATTCAGATTTACCAGAATTGCAAGACTGTACTTACAAAAAAAATACATTACTAAGTTCTGCAATGATTTCACTTCTCAACACCTAGGATGGTTTACAATTCACTATTAGGGTTTGGTGCCACTAATGGTAGGATTTCACCCAGCAAATAGGTAATTTCTGCAAAAGGTTAATTCTTTAGAACCTAGAATAGGAATTTAGAGAAATTCACTAATCTATGCTTGAAAGTGATAAACACTTAAATGCAAAAAAACTTGAAAGGATAGATGCAAGAACTCATAAAAGATATGTGAATGATAAGGCCAGCTCTATTATCTTCAAAATCTATAAAAATGGTTACAAAATGCAAGAAAAAGTGCAAAGGAACGATATAGTCACTAATACAACTTTTATCCCCAATTTTGAACCTAATGCCCTTACAATACCTCCACAAGTCTGCAATGTGCAAGAACATGTGAAGAAAAGAAGGTCCTTAAAAATGAGGTAAAAATACAATAATATAGGTATCAGATCCCAAAGGTTCAGATGCAAGAAGAAACTCCATCAAATCAAGACCATAACTATCAGAAACTAAAGTCTAAGTGCTCCAACAACTCCACCAAAGCATGCATTTTCTAATACAAATCTGATTTATTTATGACAGTTAATGCTTTGTAAAACATCTTCCTATAGAAGAATAGGATAAATACCTCTACTGCAATTAGTTGCAAATTAACATGACTTCATCTTATTATCATCTTGTAGCACTCTTTTGCTCAATATCACTATTTCTTATATGTTGTAGCTTCATGTTATTCATTTTCCATTGTTGTAGCTTCATGTATATATGATAGCTCCTCTAGTTTCCTATTTTTTTATTGTTGTATATTTTTTGTTGTTACCCATGACATAACCTAATATCTAAGAAGCTCCATGACTCGGCCAGAAGGTCCCATGCCTAAAACTCATGCATGCTCCCTCAATAGCCTCCTCAAGTCCTTCAGTCTTCACCTCTCCGTGACTTCATTTGAAAATTTGCATGCGTGTAATGAATGCATGTCCTTTCAACAACCTACTTGGTCTTCATGTCTTTGCCTCTCCATGACTTCAGTCAGAAATTTTCACACTTGTAACGAATGTGCATCCCTTCAACAACCTACTTGATCTTCATGTCTGAATCTGCACATGAAGCAAACAACATTAGCATAAAAAATGATTTTATCTATGTTTTCTTCCTTCTCATTTGCATCTTTAAATTCTTTATCTACATAAGCACATTGTTGTTTCTAGAGTAGTGCAGAGGTATTAGGAATGTCTCCATTACTCAATTCTTCAAAACTGACTCCTTTTCAATTCTATCTTGCAGGTTTGCCAAAGTTGGAGATGCAGCCCAGATTTTCAACACAAATCCAATGATTACTTCCCCATACAAACAATGGAGGCTTTCCCTCTATCCCTTTACTTCTTTATATTTTCAATTTGTTTATTCAGATGTAGTGTTAATAGTTGTTACAGGTTGTGTAGATTTGAATGCATTGTACATATTCTGTATGATTGAAATCTGAACATCATCATTGTACCTTTGTAAAATAGAATTTGAATAATATGTCAAGAAAATACATTATTTTTGTACTTATATTTTAGATTTGAATAAAAGTGAATAATTTAATCAATTTTTTCTGCATTCTGTACTCTACTTTTGCATTTAATGAATTCTATAATTCATAATAGCAATTATTCAATCCATAATTTAATTTTGAAGTAGCAACAACTTAGCAATTTAGTATGCAAACTAAATTGGTAACATTTTTAGTGACCTCTCAGGGGTGTTTTCCTGTTGAACAAAATAGACCAGTTTCCTTTTTCATATCCATTGGGCATAGAGTTCTCTACTTTACAAAAACTACTGAACCTTCTCAAACTGAAAACCAAATGAAAAATTGAAAAACTAAAACTAAACTGGAACTCATGCTGACCAGCACTTAGAGAAAGAAAAAATTATCAACGAACAACACCCTGCACCCTTGCTGTCTGAACCTATACTTATGATGTGATATAGCCAAATTTTTCCATCTATCATATGATGGACATAATTCAGATGATGATGATGTTGTCCAAAAATAGAAACAAACTAAACTCAAAGGCAGAATGAGCTTGAACAGTAACCTCGGTTGCATGGTATAGGTGTGAGAATGATGTGTATGATATGGGACAATGGAAATAATCTATGTCTCATGTGATGGGTATGATGTTCATACACATATCATGTGATTGATCCTATTGTTTCCATTCATTCTAACCTTCAAAAGTTCAAAGAAAACTATCTGAAAAATAACTTCTCTTTCCACCATGGTTACATTATTGAGATATTCATCATTTATAACTGGGAGCTCCAAGGATCCTTGATTATGCATGGTGTGTACCTCCTTGATTTAACCACTGTGGGATTAGAAGTACTAACTGCTACTAACTGAAGGAAACTAACTATGTGCCAAGCACTTGGAGAAAACAAACTGTAACTAAAAAATTCTAGTCTACCCTAAGCTAACTAATCATCAAAAAATCCTTAGATACATCCATTAACAGAATTATTGAAGTAGCTTCCTTTTCTCACCAACAACGGATGAGACGCATGCATATAGGAAACTAAAAATATATGCAATATAACTTGAAAAATCTGAAACTTATGTAGCATATCTTGAAAATTATAGATGAGATCACATACCTCTTGGATTTGATCAATATCAATGCAGATTTGAGGTATTTAAACATGTTGAATCTGCTTCTTTATAACTAGAATCTTAGGAATAGGCCCCATTTTGGAAATATGCCTGATCGGGCAGCCTGTAGAGATAAACTTTGGCTTTATGCTTTTGGGCTCAATTATGTTGAGTATCTCTTGGATCACTGTAACAATTTCATGATCAACTCTATCTGATTTATGAGGAAAAATAGGCTGAGGCAATATACCAATGTTTTGATGATCAGAAGTTGAAATCTCCTCCTCAATCTCCACTGAATTGGCCTCGATATGAGACCCTTGAGATTCCTCCTGAATGCTTCCCTCCTTGGTCAACATCCTATCCAATTCACCTCTAGGCTCTTTATGACCACAACTTATCAATTCTGTTAGCTTTTTGATATTAGAAGATGAAGGAAATTCATGAGATTTAGTACGTACCATATGTGCAACAACTTGCTATACCTTGTCCTCTTCATGAGGTGATGGATGACAGTCATCTAATTCTTCCATAAATACTTCAAGACCATCCCAAAAACTAGCCTTGTCATCATGACTTTCAATTTTGCATGGAAGAGGATTTATATCTACCTTACTATTGCTATCATGCATGCCCAAATCATCCAGACTTTGAACTTCTTCTTTCTATCCTAGGACTGGTGTTTCTACCCTCTGATTTGCAATGTCTTCTTCATGATCTTGCATGAGGATGGGCTTCAATTCTTCATCAACTTGGCTAGAACTTTATAATAGTGTTTGGTTTTGTATGTTGTCCTCTTCAACAAACTTAGGAATCTCATCAAACACATCTACCATCATTTCATTGTTCTAATCAGCAAGGGTATGAGGCTCAAATACCACCTTTTTCTCAAATTTTCATTTATACTTTTGGGCTTCTTCATAGTGAATTTTACCAACCTCTCTATACTTATTTGTCGTATCAATCAGGAGTCTTATTCTCTCCTTGTGCTCACGTAGCTCTTTGTCATGAAATTCCTCATGAGCTCTTAATTTTATTTGGAAATATTCCTCACTTTTTACACCTACAAAAAACATGACCTTTATCAATTCCTTATGATCTTATAACTCTTTCTCATGAACTTTCTTCTGTGCTTCTAGATTATCAGCAAGGACTTGATCGTGGTGTCTCTGTTTGACATCAAATTGCTCCTTTTCTTGAGTCTGCATATGTTTCTTTATTGTTATTGTGTCCTTAGAATATTTCAAACTCCATATCAACATGTTCATTTGAAATATTTGATAGACTAAATCTTCTATCTGCATATCAAATCCTTGTTTCTCTTTATTTTCTTGAATCTGGGCAGCCCAACCCCCCAAAAGGAGTTGTAATTCTCGATATTTGAACTCATCCTCATGTAAGGGTAGAGATGGATCTCCCTTCAAGCCTATTCCAAGGTCATCAAGCCTCTGACTAAGATCCATAACTTGATCTCTAATTCCATTAAGATCCATTTTATACAAGACTTGCACAGGAATGAGAGGCTCACAAACAAGTGAAACATGCTGATAATTAGCACTTGAAAAATCATTTGGGATAAAGTTTGTAGCACCCTCAAAATGATATGGCTGGTTAGAAACTTTATGGTCATTCCTTTCATAATATGGTGGTGGGTATTCTTGTTACCCACAATAATGTGACATTTCTACTCATGTAATAAGCTGGAAATTTAAATATAAAAAGTGTTTTTTTTTAAATACCAACACTTGATCTTTTGAAACCAGTGGATCTTTTCTACAGATTCACCAGGTGTGAGTTTGAATCCTTCCTCCAAAGGTTGAAATATCATTGTTCACACCAAGATAACAATAATAAATAATAACTTGAAATAATTGTGAAGCAGTTCGTGTCCCAGTGGCCGTGCCAAAAACTGTTGTCAATCAGGATTGCACCTATAGCTGGATGCAGAATCTAGCCATCCTGTTGGAATATGGAAACATTCTCCTTGGTGGATGAGAGAATGAATCTTCGGATTCTAGGATGGTTCCTATTAGATTCAGGATATCACCTAATGTTAAATTTTATGGTTTTGAGAAAAGGAAGAGAGATAACTAACAATGAAAATTGAATAATAAAGGTGATACACCAAAATAGATTCAGATTTATTAGAATTGCAAGACTGTACTTACAAAAAACACACATTACTAAGTTCTATGATGATTTCACTTCTAAACACCTAGGATGGTTTATAATTCACTATTAAGGTTTGGTGCCACTAATGGTAGGATTTCAACCAGCAAACAGGTAATTTCTACAAAAGATTAATTCTTTAGAACCTAGAATAGGAATTTAGAGCAATTCACTAATGTATGCTTGAAAGCGATAAACACTTAAATGCAAAAAAAGTTGAAAGGATAGATGCAAGAACTCAGAAAAGATATGTGAATGATAAGGTGAGCTCTATTATCTTCAAAATCTGTAAAAATGGTTACAAAATGCAATAAAAAGTGCAAAGGAACGATATGTTCACTAATACAACTTTTATCCCCAATTCTAAACCTAATGCCCTTACAATACCTCCACAAGTGTGCAATGTGAAAGAATATGTGAAGAAAAGAAGGTCCTTAAAAATGAGGGAAAAATACAATAATATAGGTATCAGATCCCAAAGGGTCGGATGCAAGAAGAAACTCCATCAAATCAAGACCATAACTATCAGAAACTAAAGTCTAAGTGCTCCAACAACTCCACCAAAGCATGCATAACCAAAGTGTAACTCAAAATCCCCAAAAACTACTCCAAATCTCCATAAAACATGCAGAATCTGTGGGGGTTGGATATGAAGACAAACCCCACCAAATCAAGGGTGTAACGGCTGGAAACTGAGGTATAAGTGCTCCAAAAGATCCTCAAAACTGATATCAACTAAACTGTAACTCCAAGGTAACTCCAAATAGGCCCCAAGTGCTATAAACAGTCCCTAAATTGCCCAAAAACTGAGTCTGAATTGAAAACCTCTCCTTGAAATGAGCATGTGATAGATAGTCAACTGTTGGTTAACCCCTAGAAAAGTGTAACTCAACCAAAGGTTATCTCCTAGAAAAAAAACTCTCTAATGCACTTTAAAATAATTAATAATATTTGTCTTATAATTTTGACAAACTATTATTATTACTTCACAAGTAATGTGCAAAAGAAACCCTCCTAAAGATCTATTTATTTATTTATTAATTACTAATTGATTATATTTCAATATATTTAATCTTAAAATGAATAGTAAACCTATTTATTTTAAATTGAATATATAGAAATATAATTAATTACTACTTAACGAATAAACAAAAGAAAAACTCCTGAAAACTATCTATTTATTTATTTATTAATTATTAATTGATTATATTTTGATATATTTAATTTTAAAACAAATAGTATAATCATTGGTTTTAAAAATTAAATATATTATAATATATTAATTAATAATTAATAAGTAAATAAATAAACACTTAAAACATATTTATCTAATATTTAACAATCATATTTATTATATTTAATTTTAAGATGAATGGCTAACTGTCTAGTCATGTTCAAAGTTAAACATAATAAAATATGGTTGTTAAATATTAAATACATATATTAAAACAAAAATTTTAAAGAAATAAAATTAAAATTTTATTAAAACACAACACTTATAAACTAAAATCCCAAAATACGTAACTTAATGAATTTTATTAAAAATAATAATAATATTCATTAAAAATAATAATACTCCAAACCTATCCTAAGAGGAGACTAAACTATGACTTACACTTACGGTAAAAGACTTAGCAAAAACTAAGGCAAAAGCCTTTTTATGTTACGTGCTACAAAGGGTATGGAAACCCTAAAAGATATTTCATTTTGCATTATCATTTTAGCTATGTTGCTCTGCTGCTCCATGTTGTCGCCAAGGGTTTGATACTATGAAGACTTGATGTTATTTTGGACATTGTTGAACTTGATAAACATTTGGTGTCACCATGGTTGCTTTCTTCTTTGTATGCTGGAATTTTATTCCTCTTCTAGCCACTTCTGCTATTCTTGGCATCACTTTTCAACATAAGGTTTGAGTTTTTTCGTGAGAAAAAGAAATTGTTGAAAGTTGTCGTGAGCTAAAACTTGAAGAAAACCTCTGCTACATTGGATGCCATAGGTTTGGAAATGGTTCTTTCCCTGGTGCTACCGCCATGAGAAAGAAGATCTCCATACTTCTTATGTGCAAATATCCTACAACTGATAGCTTTAAATGGTAAGTATCGTTCTGTTGAAACTGTAAATTTCATGGTTGCAGCCTCCTTGCATTTTTCTTGAGCATTTAACTAAATCTATGGAAGGAAACATTGAAGTTTTTGTTTCTTTATCCAGAGTATTTTTGTATTTGGGTGCACTACTTCTGTTGTTGGTATCTTTGAAAACAAAGTGATTATTTCACAATATGTCATGTTGGAGGGTTTCAGAAAAGCACCCATATTCTTAAAATATACAATGATATAGGCCTTTACCGTTCTTGTAGTTGAATTCTCAAAAATATGGCATCTCCACTAAGCCCTCTGTTGTATGAAACTGTAGATTAAAAAAAATCATTCTGCTACTGAAATGATTGCTTGATGTTCACGATTTTCTTCAATGTGTTACCCTTATCTCAACCTGGATGTCTCTGAAAGTTACAATAATGCTTGGGTAATGAAGGTGCTATCATGAAAACAATAAATTTTAAAATATTTCTTTATCTCCTTTTTCCACGGCTAGAATGAGGGTTTCAAAATAAAAGACACACAAACTCTGCTTTCCCTTTCTTGAATCTATAGATATTTGTGCATATATATTTATTGACTCCATCAGCTTTGAAAATATCAGTTTGTGCTCATTCTGAAGAATAAAACAATTTCTTACATGATTTCCTTTTCCTCTATTTGAAATGATAGCACCTCTGCATATATATATGTTCATTATCATGCTGTAAGAAATAAGACCTCACTGTCATAGTGTATATTTCAGAATATAGGCTTCAAATTAAAATTCATCTTTAACATCACCGAGCCATTGCCATTTTTGGATAAATATGCATTTACTTAATTTTTTGAAGACATTTTCCTTTATATTTCAAGGTCACTACTGCCGATATATTGAATTCTAAACATTCCTGTGTAAATTTATTGTCATTCTCCGTCATAGTAATCTAAAATTTTAACCTGAAGATAATCTTTTAAGACTAAGATAGGTAAGTCCACTTCTCTTGAATATGAATGGTATTTTCCCTTATGAAGTATTTGCTTCCTTAAAAAATGTCCATTAAATTCCTTTCTAAAATCTTTTACAGTCTGACTCTTTTGTGACAACATTATGACCTTCACATGATTATTCATAAAGTGTAATATTCATTGTTCTCATTGCTCAAAAATTCTGCCATGTTTGATATCAACTTTCTGATTTTCTAGGACTCTAATGAATAACTTGAGGGAATATTTGTACATAGATTATTATCATTATCTCTTCCTTTTATGCTCTGTAGCCGATCACCATGATTCACTATCATTGAGTGTCTTATGTTATCATTATAAACTGTTGTTTGTTTCCTTCAAATTTAATGATACCATTGTCCTTAACATTTATAACAACATTACTATTGTTGTTCATATGCCCCCTTTGAACTATTCAGTTACCTGTCTAATTTCATATTGCTTCTATTGTAGCTTTACATCAGGTCTGCACATATCTTTTAATTGCTCCCCATTAAGACTCAAATGCATGCATAATGACATTTTCATGGGCTCAATCTGATTGCTATCAGCGTGTATGCTCAGATTCCCATGTTAATGTAGTTTGGAATCTTGGATGAAATGCTTTCATTGCTGCATTTGTAGATTTATTGCAGTTATTTCCTTTCAAATGATAAAGATTCCTTGTACCTCCATTATGACATATTTTTAGATCTATTGTTTACCATTATGATTGACTAATTCTTTATAACAACATAATTCTCTGGTATACTGCTCAGCTCTAATGATTGTAATTTGTTTCCTTTGCAAACTTATATCATGTAATGTTTTTGTTTGATATTCTTGGACTTCTATCATGTTGTCATCCAGAAATTGCTGTTATGGCATATATCTAATACATATTTTTTGATCTATGTATCTTGATTGTTGTTGTCCTATTGATATAGTTGTTTCTCATTCCAAGTCTCTCATTTGTAATGAAAACTAAGATTGAAAGTATAACTAACCCTGTTGTTTTTACTTATACTTTGTGCACTTCTCCTCCATTGTTGTAGCTTGATACATCTCCTAAATGATAGCTTGCTTTGTTGCTTCACATGCTTAATATCAGCTGAGATTTGTTTCATTTGATATTTTATATTCTTGTCTTTACATAGATATCATTTATGCGCATCTCATAATGGCAGCTTGCTTCATGGTTCATTTTGACATAACATGCATTTTTTAATACAAATTTGATTTCTTTATGACAGTTAATGCTTTGTAAAACATCTTCCTATAGAAGAATAGGATAAATACCTCTACTGCAATCAGTTGCAAATCTACATGACTTCATCTTGTAGCACTCTTTTGCTAAATATCACTGTATCTTATATGTTGTAGCTTCATGTTATTCATTTTCCATTGTTGTAGCTTCATGTATATATGATAGCTCCTCTAGTTTCCTCTTTGTTTATTGTTGTATCTTTTTTGTTGTTACCCATGACATAACCTAATCTCTAAGCAGCTCCATGACTCGGCCAGAAGGTCCCATGCCTAAAACTCATGCATGCTCCCTCAATAGCCTCCTCAAGTCCTTTGGTCTTTGCCTCTCCATGGCTCCAGTTGAAAATTTTAATGTGTGTAATGATTGCATGTCCTTTCAACAACCTACTTGGTCTTCATGTCTTCACCTCTCCATGATTTTAGTCAAAAAGTTTCACACTTTTAATGAACGTGTGTCCCTTCAACAACCTACTTGATCTTCATGTCTGAATCTACACATGAAGCAAACAACATTAGCATAAAAAATTATTTTCTCTTTGTTTTCTTCCTTCTCCTTTGCATCTTTTAATGCTTTATCTACATAAGCACATTGTTGTTTCTAGAGTAGTGCAAAGGTATTAGGAATGTCTCCATCACTCAGTTCTTCAGAACTGACTCCTTTTCAATTCTATCTTGCAGGTTTGCCAAAGCTGGAGATGCAGCCCAAATTTTCAACACAAAGCCAATGATTACTTCCCCATACAGGCAATGGAGGCTTTCACTCTATCCCTTTACTTCTTTATATTTGTAATGTTTTTATTTAGATGTAGTGTTAATAGATGCCAAGCTTGTGTGGATCTGAATGCATTATACATATTCTGTATGATTGAAATCTGAACATCATCATTGTACCTTTGTAAAATAGCATTTGAATAATATGTCATAAAAAAGCATTGTCTTTGTACTTATATTTTAGATTTGATTAAAAGTGAACAATTTAATCAATTTTTTCTGCATTTTGTACTCTACTTCTGCATTTAATGAATTTTGTAATTCATAATAGCAATTATTCAATCCATAATTTAATGTAGAAGTAGCAAAAAATTAGCAATTTAGTATGCAAACTAAATTGGTAACAAGTAGCTTCCATTCTTTGCATAGAATTTCTCTGTCTTGCTCATTGGCCTTATCTTAGCGTATTCTATTTGTTTACTTGGCATATTGCATAGCATTTGTTTTTTCCTCTCTTAGCATTGCATTTTACTTATCTCAGGCTACCTATTCTTTACTTTACTCATCCTTGTTACCATCTTTGCGCAGCTTATCTCTTTGATATATTTCATTTTGTAGCATTGTGTTTTTTTGCAGCTTGTCTTTTACTTACGCAGGGCTCTCTCTCACCCTTAGCACGGCTGTCATAACGATTAAATATATCTTTTATATTCTCCTACATAGATTCTTTGCTGCCCTCCACTCTGCCAGCATTGGCTATTTTTTTTTTCCTCTGCTAAACATATCTAGTGCAGCCCCTTCATTCTTGTCTTATTGCGCAGCATCTTCCTTTCATAACATAGAACTATTAAAACTATTAAAATTGGCTTTCATTTCTTCATAGCTCTCACAGCTTTCCCCTTAGCCTTTCATAGTGTATTATTTCATCTTACCTTCCTTCTCCTTCTTATTTAAAAATGTTTTTTCTCTCTATAGATGTTAAAAATGTTTTTTGTCTACCTTCTCTTATATTCCAGTCAAAAAAAAAATTTCTTGTGGTTTCAGTTAAAGCGCATCTTCCTTTCTGCCATACATTTCTGCCTACCAGAGTTTCATTTCATTTGATTGCATTTCTTCTGTCAAACATTTTTTTTCTAATATTTTTCTGGTGGGTGCAAGCATATCTTCTGATCTTTTCCTTGCAGCTCAGTCTAAATTAGTTTATGACATTATTCTGAGATTCTATTCTCTGAAAATCTATGTTTATCTATTTTTAGCTCTCGTTTAAACTATCTTTTCAATCTTAGACTCACTTATAATACTTTCTTTAGTTTGGATAATCATTGTTCATTTCCTTTTTTGTATGTGTTTTGGATAATCATTATTCATTCAGCATTATTATTATTTTTCCTGCAAGATAATCATCATATTCCTTGCATTATAACATTTTTTTCTAATTCAGATGCAAGCTTATCCTACTAACATTCTTTTGTTATTTCTAGGTTATCATTTTCATTCACAAAGTTATATTTCTCACATTTAGTTTAATTTTTTTAATTAATTTTTTTTTTTAAATCACATATACATTTTGTTTCAGCTCATATTACTCAAAATATATTCAAACCCATTTCTATTTTATATATACAAACTTAGTATTATAGCTAATTCATTATTTTATTGCAATTAAAATTTGTTTCATCCGTTTAACAAAAATTTAAAAATTTTCTTAAATCTGAATATTCTGGCAATTTAGTGTTTACTATTTGCGTTAAATTGGCTTTTTTTAGATTCTTTTTTGCATACTTCAAGTTGTATTTCAGGTTATTTTAACTCATCATGTCATCATTAATTCCTGAAATCAAATTAAATAATTCCAATTATTATCCTATGATGGTCTCTATTGTGCATTCGTAATTTTTTATACATTTTGTAGTCAAATTCAAAAATTATCCTATCCATGACTCAAATTTATTTTTTTTCATTGGGTTTCTAACCTTCATTTTGATTATTATTACTAGAGGAACCGAGATTATGTTCATGCTTTTCAATTATGTCATTTTTTTTTAAAAAGAAGCAAAGTCATATATGATTGATCCAAAGCACTTAAAGTCATTGATAATATTAAATTATAGTATTTTCCTTCTTGAGTACTATTACTAATTTTATTGTTTAGCATTAATTGCTATCAATTTTGTATGATCTATTGTTATGCACTTAGTTGCATATTTTATGTGTTCCATTTGTAAGTTGCACTGGGTTGCACTTACTCAGTTGATGTTTATCAACTTGTTCCATCTGTAAGATGCAATGGATGCACTTACTTCAGTTGATGTTGATCAACTTGTTCCATCTGTAAGATGTAGTGGATGCACTTACTTCAGCTGATGTTGATCAACTTGTTCCATTTGTAAGATGTAGTGGATGCACTTACTTGAGTTGATGTTGATCAACTTGTTCCATTTGTAAGATGTAGTGGATGCACTTACTTCAGTTGATGTTTATCAACTTGTTCCATTGATTGTTTTTTGGTGAGGATGTTTCTCTTGAAATCCTTCTTAAAATTTTGTTGTATTTCTCATATATATTTGGCAGATAATATGTATTTTTTCCTCATAGTCCTTAGTTCCATTATTTTAAGCATATGACATTGTTTCTTTTCAATTTTTTGTATTTACTTCTTATGAAAAGATGGAAAGCTCAAATTGTTAAAGTTTCTCATTATATTAGTTTAAATTTTTATCTCCTTAATGGTTCATTACTTATGGTACATGATTGTAGTGATGTTTGGCATATCAGTTCTTAGCTTGAGTTGGTGTTTGAGTAACATGTTCCACTTATTTATCTTTGTCTCTCTCTTACTTATATGCATCTTCTACTATTGTGATTATGTCCTGCATTCTTCAGTGCTTCAATTGTGAGTCATGCAGGTGGTGGCTTGATCACCCCTTCACTTATATGACTTATTAATGGATTGTCTATATCCATGTGATTGATGCAATGATAATGCATGTAAACATTTTCATTTCTGAACTCTCTCTTGGATTCTTTCCTAAATCTAGTTTACTTTATTTATATTTTCTAAACTTCCTTAAAATTGTCATTTCCTTCAAATTTCTTCACTTTGTATGTTTGATGTTGGACTAACGTTCATAGGAACATTGGATGCTAAGGAGATGGAATGATTTCCGAGGTAATGTATTACAGATAAAAAACCTAAAAAATGTGCATTAACTTCAAAGAAGGTGCACTCTACAATCATTTGATTTCATGTATCTTTCAATTCTTGTGGTAAATTTCAAATTTTAAACACATAGTCTAACTAGGAAAGCCTCATTTTCTTGTAAAAAAAGGTATTAGGAATATACTCTCACCTTTCTCAAGGTGATCAAAATGCCAAACATACCCTAGTTCCACTAGATTAAAAACTTAAAAATGAACACTGTGTCCATTTTTTTTGGAGATTAAAGGTAATAGGGATATGCTCTCACCCTTCTTAGGGTGACCAAACTCCTAGACGTACCTTTATCTCATATTTTCTTTCAAGTAGTGCATCATTGATTTTGAACCTTAGAGGGCATACCTCCCGATATTTACCTTATCGAAGATGGTGAGATGGACAAACCAAAGTGGGATACAAACCACCTTAGCCACGGTTATCCAACCCACTATAAGATTAAATGCTTTCATCCTTAATGGGGTGGAGGAAAAAGAGAGATGTAATAACCTTCCTCTAGTAGTCCTTATGGATTGTGCAAAACCTTCTTGGCATGTGGTGGGAAGATCTCAAAAGAGAGGTAAAAGAAAATCTCTTTTAAAGAAATCTTGAATAAATCCTTGTTATAGTAGTAAGCCTACATATTCAGCCATGTAAAGCCAAATTTGACCTTAAGTAGATTGACTGAAGTGTTTTTCATGTGAAGACCATGTTAAAACATCCGAGAACATAAAAATTTTGTATAGATTTTAAGGGTTGGAAAACATTTACTCTTGTGCTTGGTGGGTTTGAAAATTCAAAACATCAGAAGAAAAGATTCATTTGAGATCAAAATTCAATTGAAAATTATCAAAATTCACAAAACATGTGACAAATCCTTGCAGATTGGCACCTATACACATAGTTTCAACTCATTTGCATAGTGAAATAGCACCTATAATTTTTCTTTTAACATCTATGCATGTTAAAACAATGCCTATAGCACTTAAAACAATTCATATACCACTTAAAACAATGCCTATAAATGGAAAATTTAGAACAATGAGTATTTGCAGAATCTTCCAATCAAAACCAAAAGCCTTTCTAGATACCCTTTTCAGAACTTGTCTCATTTTAGTCAAAACATAGTGGGAATTCACTATTTGGAGGACACTCAAGTCAATTAAGCCATTTGCATTATAAACCAAAATTATCAAAACATTGTGGTAGAGTCAACTTAATGTTGATTCTAAATTCCTAAACATTTCCTACATTAACCAAAAACACATTAAAGTTTCTCAATCTCTTCATTATGTGGATAACCTCAAATTGAAATTCAAGCTCAATTAATTCACTCATAAGGACCACATTTTTTAGGACAATCGTGGGGTTAAAATGGTGAGAATAAGGGCTCATAAATACAATAATCCTTAAGGAATTTAGTGTAGGGAAGAATAATTCCTCAAATAAATATTCAACCTCAATCACCTCCATGTCAAACACGTCAAGTTGAGTCTAATCAACAAGAATAGCCAAGTCAAAACAATTAATCAAACATGGTTGATGATTCAAGAGTTGAAAATCCTTGGGCTACATTTCATGGCCAGGTCTATGATAACATTAACCACCATACAAAAATACTTGAGGAAATAACCAAAGAAAAAATCAAAGAAACACAACAAAACCCTGTATTTATAAAAGTAATGGAAAAGGTGTTGGAAAAGTATAAGGAAAGTTATTTTTTAACTTTGGCCAAACTAGGGGTCAAACTTCCACATGATTAGGATTTTTCTCAAATAAGTAAGGATGAGGATGAATTCAACCCTTTAGGGGTCCTAAAAAAACATATCCAATCACTTCAAACTCAATTAGACAATCTTCAAAAGGCAGCTTCTCCAAAGAAATACATGATAGAAGCTATTTTCCCCTTTCCATTTGATAAAAACTTGATCATGATACCATTCCCACCTAATGTGGTGTTCCCAAAATATGACAAACATATGGGTACAACTGACCCTCAATACCACACAAGGGGGTTTTTCACTTTGAGCAACAAATTTTTCCATGAATCAACCTATCACATGAGGTTATTTCCAAGAAGTCTAAGTGGTGTGGTTTTCCAAATTACCACTCAGAATTCAAATCTTTGAAGAACTAGTATCAAAATTTGTCAAACAATATTCATATAATATTGAGCATGAGATCACCATGTTAGATTTATGTAACACAAACCAAAGGGGTGGGGAATCATTTTTGAATTTCCTACAATGGTGTAGGAGAATTTTTGCAAAATACCCAAGAAGTGTACCTAAGAAAGAAAAATGCACATTTTTATCAATAATTTAAACACTAAAATGAATTTTCGGTTGCAACTCCAATGTCCCCTAACCTTTGATAAATTGATTGATAATGAAATCAAGATAGATGAATCCTTAGTGATAAAAGGTAAAAAAATCTCTACAAGGATAATAAGGTGTTTTCCAACAATAAAAACACCTACAACAACAAATCATCAACCAGTTATAAAAATAATGATAAACCTAAATTTTGGTTGAAAAACAACAACAAGAACCTAGCTAATGATGGGGTGGTGGAAGCCAAAAATATAAAATATAAACCCTTAAAAATTTGTAGTGGCTCTAGCAAACAAGCTAATACTGTCAATCCTCCCAACAACAATTCTTTCAACAACAAAAACACCAACAAAAATCAAGGAAACATCAAGAAAAAGTAAAACTTCATGTCTCAATTCACTTCTCCATCAAGAAGGAAATTTACTCCATTGGGAGAGCCTCTTGAAGCAGCCTTGAAGACTCTACTCACAAAAAAAATCATAACTCTACCTGAATCAAGAGGCTTCGAACCCCAAGTCAAACCCTCATGGTGGAATGAATTGCATCATTGTGAGTACCATAGAAATAAGGGACATAAGAAAAATGAGTGTATGAGACTAAAATATGTGGTTCAAGATCTCATTGACAATGGTGTTATTGAAGTAGATGGACCTACAAATAATGAAGACCATACAACTTTCAAAATTCCTTTCCTAAACCATGATAAGGGTGAATCTTCCAATACAAATCAAAGTAACAAGAAGGGAGACAAAAAGGTGAACTTTTTCCCATAATTATGAAAATACTATCAATTCTCTATCTAGTTTTTAAAATACCATCAATTTCATAGTGGTAGAAGGTAAACAATACAAAGAGCCTGCCAATGTCATCATTAGGGGGAAGCATCAAAGCTCAGTCTATAAGGGGTAACCAATAAGACTAACTCAAACAAATTTTCCTCAAATATCTCAAAATATTACAACTTGGTAGACCAAATCCTAAAGACTCTAGCCCAAATATCTATCCTATAGTTATTAAAGATATCTCCTTCACACAAAGAAATATTGGAGAAAGCCTTGGTTGATACGACGGTTCCTAAAAATTTGGATGTGGAACAATTTCAAACCATGGTTAGTCATCTTATTGCACCGCATTTCCTATCATTTTCTGAACAATATGACATGTCCTTAAACTATCCTCAAAATTTCCCTTGCATATTGAAGTCATAATCCAAAATCATAGGGTCAAAAGAGTCTTGATAGATGGAGGTGTCTTTTTTAAACATATGCACTTCGAATGTTGTTATAGCATTGGGTTATTCTGAAAATGTCATGGATCCTAAGAGGAAAATAATGATTAAGGCTTATGATGATGAGGAAAGATCCTCCAAAGGCATAGTTATTCTATAAAATCAAGTGGGACCTATTGAAAAGGAAGCAGTTTTCCAAGTGCTAGACCTCAAATTGACCTACACCATTTTTTTTGGTAGGCCCTAGATACATGAGATGCAAGTTGTGCCTTCTACTTATCATCAATGTGTGAATTTTCCTTACTTGAGGCATGAAATAACCATCATTGGGGGACCTTAACCCTTTCCAATATGTTAATAATTTCAAAGGCATTACAAATTACTTTGTACCCCATAATAGTGAAGCTTCTACATCAAATTCATCTCAAGAACAAGTTAAAGAAAACACTTATAAAGAAATATTAACATCCCAAGATAAGAAAAAAGAGAGAAAAAGAAGATACCACTAGTTCAAATAGAGAAGAGGCTAGTTCATCCACTCAAGAAAAGACAAAGAGAAAGTGGGTCTCTTAACTTCAAATGATGGACATTCAAAATCTTCTAGCTCAAGTGTTTCCAATCAAGGAGAAAAAGAATCAAATGTTAAAAGCTAGAAAAGGGAAAGGAAAAGGAAACACATTAACAAGAGATGAATACCTTACTGAAGGAATTTTAAAATAAATGCAAGCTTCACCATAAAGGGGTAGGATAATATTCCTTATCTATGATTAATCTACCTCTTTCTCCTAAATCACATGGAATACCATCTACCTCAATTCCTCAAAGATATAATAATAATTTTGTAAGGGCTAGTAAGTATATAAACAAAGGGATAAGAAGATAATGAGATTCTAAATTGGCTATATAAATATGAAGATGAGTCAAATTAAAGGGTTCAACATATTTTCATTCCCACACATCAATATGGGAAAGGCTTTCAAATAATGAAAAAATGGGTTATCAAGGACAAGGTCCTCTTGGTAGGTGAAATGAGGGATTTTTGGAACCTATAAAAAATAGAAATTTGGAGTTAGATATCATGAATAAATACCTATTCAAATGAACCCCCTCACATGTATGAAAAAATATAAAAGGCAGAATCATATAGTGATGATGATTCAGCAAAATGGGAATGGGATTCCTTATCCAAAGAATCATGCCATGAAAAGGAAGTTGATGTGATCCACTCATAAATATCTCATCAAAGAAAATAATAAATTCAAGCTATGAGTGGGTAGGAGAACCATACATACCTATATTCTTAGAGGGACAAATCTCTAGGTTTACTTTATAAGAGTTAGATCCACAAAACATTCAAGATTATTCTAGTGAGGAGGAAATAGATCCAACCCTTATGGGCTATCTTGAACAATATCATATTATTGATATAGATGATAAAATGTATTACCCAAGTTAGAATGAAGTTAGAACATTAACTCCCATTGACCTAAATACCCCAAATGATCCTTTACCTCTTATTCATCCTGAACTTATTAATTGGGAACAAAATGAGCCAAATAAAATAGAGTCTTTTCCAAATGGCCATTCCCTTTCCATGTACCTAAATGCATTTGAGACAAATTCCATCCAAGATTCATATCAAGAGGCATAAAAATGGGGGAAGTTTCAACCTTCTTAATCAAAAAAATAAAAGAAATTAAAATAAAGTCAAGGATCTAGTGGTGAAAACCACTATGTGGCAGTACTAGATCATGAAAAAGTAAAAATAAAGGATGTATGCCAAGGTGAAAACCTAATTGAGGCACCTAAGGATGATAATATTGACACTTTACCTGAGCATTATGAAGAAAGGACATCTAGATTGATTGAGACAATAGAGAAAGTCAATATTGGAACTGAGGAAGAACCTAAGATCATCAATCTAACAACATCTTTATCAAAAGAGGAAAGACAACAATTCATAGACTTTTCAAAAAAATAAAGATAAATTTTGCATGGTCATATGTGGATATGCTTGGGCTAGATCCAAAATTAATAATGCACCATTTGAACATAGCTCCAGGATGTTAAGAAAAAGCTGGGAAAGATACATCCTTAAATAGAATTATTGATAAAAGCATAATTGTAAAAGCTCTTGGATACAAGATTCATAAGACCTATTTTTAGAATTTGAGAAATACAAATCCACGGAATGCCAAGAATACCTGCATGCAAATAACCTATTACAGGAGAGAAGCAGAAAGAGGGAAAAAGAAGAACTCGGAAGTTACTCAAAATATGAGAGCTAAATTATAATCCGAGTTAATGAAAAAAGAATTACAAGGTTCAACCTATAAAGGTGAACAAAACCCTAAAGCCTAAAAAATCTAGGTTGCACATTAATAATTAATAAAAGAATTAATTATTAATGCACCTAAGAGAAAGC
>JAGRRI010011323.1:0-14366 GCA_018584345.1 Thuja plicata
TATTCTCCTCTAAGGACATTGGAAAAAATATGGAGGAAGCTAGAAATAAAATAAAGGGTATCATCCTCAGAAAGGTTGACAAGGAAGATGTAAATCTCCTAGAAAGAGATATCATAGTAAAGGAAATAAAAAAAAAACCAACACATCCCAAGGAAAGGATAAAGTACTAGGACCTCATGGTCTGCTTGTAGAATTTTATAAGAAAATATTTGATTTATTTTTTTGGTGCTTAAATTTGTATATGAGGAACTTCTAGGGAAATGATGACTAGGGTGTGAGATCAATAGCGGGCTTATCAAATTGGTCCCTGAAGATGGAGGTAAGACTCTTACTAAGAGTTAGCATCCTACCATGTTTCTCAATGTCTCTTATAAAATCTTGGTTAAAGTGATTGCAAAAATAATAGAAGGTATTCTTCCCAAGATTATTAATCCCTCCCAAATAGGACTTGTCAAAGGTAGATATACTTTTGAGAATCTTCTAACCCGTTAGGAGGCCTTGAGTTGGTAAAAGGACTTTAATAAGGATGTTAGCATGTTGCTAATTGATTTCAAGAAGGTGAATGAAAGGATTGAGTGGAGGTTCATAATTATGATGAACAACAGTCTTGGATTTACTACAATACTCTATAATATGGTGAAGGTTCTAATTAGAGAAGGTCAACTGCCAAGTTTGAAGTCAATGGATCTTGTTCAAACAATTTTACTTTGACCAGGTACATAAGATGAGGCTTCCCATTAGCTGCTACCTTATTTTTCATCATTTTGATGTACTATTTTATAGCTGGAGAGACAATTCTCCCTCACTTAGAGTAAGAGGAGAACACTCCCAAATGGAGAAGACCTTCCCAATGTGCAATTTGAAGATGAAAAAACTATTTTGGTTGAGAAAGATGAAGAGAATTTTGATATCCTAATGAATAAACTGGATTTATTTTGTGTATCCTTAGGGAGAAGAGTCTATTTCCCTAAGTTTGTTGTATTTCGATGGAGTGATCACCTGTCCAGTGCCTTAGAAAGTATGATTTGGCTTTGGGGTTTCAAAGAAACAAGTGAGATACCCGGGTATTTCCTTTTCCATCTCTTAAGATTTAAGGAACATGTGAGAATAGATTAGAGATAAAATTGACAAAAAAAGAAGCAAATAGAATAAGGAATACCTATCTCTAGTAGGGACATATCAGGTGTGTCAGAAGATACTCTCCTCCTATGATATCTACTACTCCTCTGTCTAGTTGGTCAATCAGTATCAACTCAACCACATTCAAAAGAATATTATAAATTACCTTTGGTTGTATGGTAAATGTAAGAAGAAGAGACATCTTGTAAGGTGGCTGTAGTGCATCAAGGGTAAGAAGAAAGGAGACCTTGGTCTAAAGGAACTTAGACTTCAAGGTGTTTCACTTGTAGCTAAATGGATCTTCAAAGCACTAGATGACATGGAGCCATGGAAGATATTGATCGATAATAAAATCAATAGAGCAGTGACAGTTAGAAGTGCAACTTGAAAAGAATTGGGCTTTTGTGATCTCATATCAGGTCTCTTCCGCATGAAGGTTGTAATAATAAATGTACTCGAAGCCATGTGGAAAGGTTGCGATCTTGTGCAACACCTGATTTCTAATAATAGGATCATATCTGATGGCTCCATTTGTGGGAAGAGGTCTAAATGGTTGAATATATTTTACAGGGTCAAGCCCCTAGCTTTTCTACAAGGATGTTCGACCAAAGGTTGGGCAGCCAAGAGAGTTCAGAAGTTTGAGGATATTATTGAGGAAGACAAGATCCTGCATTGAAATATTCTTTCTAAGACATTTGGTCTTTCCTAATTCCAGTGGCGTACCTACTCCATGCTTAGGGTGGCCTCTCTCACCTTGTCCCTTCTCAGATATTTCTTATCTGATGATTGAAGATTCCTTTCCTTTAGTTGGCCTAATGACACATCCTTGCCCAACATTAAAGCCAAGTATATGTACTCCTTATTCTCTGAGAATGAATCCATTGATGATCATGTCAATTCTTGTTGGGCTATTAATTAGGACTCAACTTCTTGGAAAAAATCTCTTTGAGAATCTATCAGGGAGATATGGTGAATCGAAAAAGAAATTTTTCCTTTGGAGGGTTTTATTTCATAAACTCCCTCTTAAGCATCCTAGTGAGGAGCTTAACCTGCACAACATCTGCAAACTTCCTGAAACTATTTTTCACCTTTTCTTTGATTGTTTCTTTAAAAAGGAGGTTTGGAGTATCTTTGGCCTTGCTTTCAATCTGATGTTAGTATCCGTGATGTTGTGATTGGTCACATCCTAAGTATTAATAAAGGTTTCAATACTTTTCTATCTAGTATTTCAATTGAAATCATGTGACTTTTTTAGAAATTAAGAAATGATGATGTGTTGAGTTTCAGGCTGAGATCCCTTACTGAGTCTCTAAGGAGAATCATCTTCGATGATGTTGGTTTGTAGGTCATAGGTACCATGAAGTTATCTTGAAATAAGTTCAAAGATTTACTAAAGGACAAGATTGATAGAGTTTCCAAATAAGAAATATACCACAACTTCACATGGAGAAAGAAGAATAAAGAAGGAAACCCTTTTGAGACAGCCCTACACAACTTCATGGAAAAACTTCACCTAGCTAAAGAGAGACATAATAGAGTAGAGGGAACTCTACCTGTAGCAGTAGCACTCGCATTTGTGAGCCATGTAGCAAAGCTTGTCACTCATCCATACAACATATATATTCCTCGTAGGAAATGAAGCTGGAGTGGATGAAATGTGGAAAAGGGTGGAGAACTTAGGTTGAGAGGAGGGGTGATTCAATGAACCTAGATAAGCATCCATTATAGTAACAACAAGCATATATACTCAGTTAGTTTAATTTTTTCTGACACATTTTAAACTATACTGCAATATTCACATGATGTAATGTATTTGTATAGAAATTGATGTATTTGGAATGAGTTATATCTAGAATTGGGAAGGGGATTGTTATCCCCCTTCTATTTTTGTACTAAGACTACTTTATAATTAATAGATAAAAAATAGAATGATTGACCTCTATGAGCATCACCTAGATGCAATGGGTGCTAAGTGTTTTGTTCATTCTCATAAGGAATAGGTTCTCATGAACTGCTCCTCATGAAACATAATTGGTCCTCATGAAACATGGGTCAATGAGTTTGACTTATAAACAACATAGTTGAATCCTGATAGTGATACCACAATTTGACTTATGGTAAATATCTCCTACTTATCAATTGATCCAATAAAGAGGGTCTATAGTGAATGGTTCATAAGACAAAATACTTGCTAAAGGTTTTGCAAATGGGGTTGCAAGCTAAGTTGGCTTGACATTGGAGAAAAATCCATGTTTAAGCATACTTGATTTGGAACAGTATAGAGATGGGTAACCTCTCGAGAAGGCTCAATGCTTCACCTCTATGTGTATTACCTAGATGTTCCATTAATTCTCATGAGAGATGGATTTTTGTGAACCAATACTCGTGAAACATAGATCAATAAGTTTGACGCAAAAACTACATAGTTGAATCCTAATAGCAATATCACTAACTTTTAGACATTCATTGGACATCTATTTAGCAAGTCAAGAGATGCGGCTACTACATTGTTCAAAACAACATTTGGGGAATCCTTGACCTTGAGCATGCTATTAGCCATATTTAAGGGACAAACTCGCTATTTTTTTTATTTGATTTAAATTTCATTTTAAATTAATGAAATATACAAACTGCTCTAGTTAGAGTCTTCTATAAAATAAGGCAATATTCACTTATTTAAATGAAAATATCTACATTGGATCGCTAACATAAACATGTACTAATTCAAGTGATAGTTTAGTTCTCCATGCTTTCCCTATTGGAATGAGCTTTTGATGTTCTTATCCATAATACAACCATCATAAATTTGATTGTCTTATTTAATAAATGGTAATATTTTAATCATTTGTTCATTATAAAAATATTTTTACTCCACAAAATTTACTTTACATATCTTATATAACATATTTAAGAATTATTATTAGAAATAACATTTAGAAATTAAGGTTCTTCTGATACAAGTTTAAGGAAAACTATATTTCTTAGCAAATTAATTTTCTACTAGTCTTTTTGTTATCATTTTAATCATAAAAATACATTAATTGTTTTCAAAACTAGCATGATATCCATTTTAAATAAATTGTTTTATAATCAGCAAATTTAATTATCATAATTAATCAGCAAATTAAAATATCTCATACTTAGCAAATTATGATCTAATCTAGACAAATTACAAGCTAATTACCAATAAATTTTATCTCAGGCTGTTTTGTTTTGACTACAATGGTGTCTTTCCACCGATATCATTTTCTTCTTAATTAGCTTTAACTAATACTCACATTTTGACAGATTCATCTGTTTACACAAAGTTGTTTTAATGCCCCTCGTGTGATTTTACTACAACTCCTGTCTACATTTTCAGAGATTATTAAAAAAGTTTCTGCACAATACATATGGTTTTTACTAACGAGCACTTCCATAATGAAGAGCATTACAATTTTTTCTTCTAAAATCCACTTCCATAATAAAATACGGTAATTTGTCAAGATTTGATTAGCTCTTTCAATGTCAGTACTATGTTTTCCTTTATCATTGTTTTTGCTGCATACCTTTTCAGCTACTACCTCCTCTATATGTGAATCCTCTTCCTCTAAATTTTGTTGTTCCCTTATACATATTTGTCTCCTCCAGACAAACCACACACCTTCTAGATAGATCAGGTTTCCAACTCTGATACAGAAGCACAAAACTTGATCGATAAACAGAGCAAGACAGAAGACGCAAATAAATTGCTACTGCAATTGGTTGTTTAAACAATCATTAAATCTAATAAAAATAGTTATATATAAACAAACAGGGATTTTGAGTCAGAAAAATCGCATTTGCCAAAACAGGGCATTCTCTTAATAACAAACAAACTATAATCAACCTCAACCAAAAATTATGAAAATATATTTGAGGCAGTGAATAGTGGTGATCATGTAAATGTGAAAGTGGAGACCGACATAACGTTTCATGAAGCAGTGATCATTTAAGAGATGACTCCACAGATAAGAGAAAGTCAAGTTGAATGACTTCTATGCACTACACAGTACACTCAGGTCCATGTTAGAATATCCAACACATGCTGATCGCCACCATTGCTATTGCCAAAGCACTGATAATGGTGGATGGCGTGAAAAGGGCTCCTGCCTTACATGTTGGTTTCTCGTTAGCTGTAGGGCAAATAGGTCGTACAGAAATTGTGGGAGAAGTAAAGACGGTGAGTTAGATGAGGGAGACACTGCATTTGGAGTGGCAGGGGATGATGTTTGAGAAATTTATGTTGCTGGTGGTGCAACCATCAAATTATGTTACATGCTCTTTTTGGTCATAAAATTTATATTCATATCAGTTGAAAAAGGTAATAACACATGACATTGACAAAAGGAAATATAAACATACCCGCAGATGGAGATATAGTTGGAGCTTCTGCAACTGTTTACAAAAAAACTTGAAATTGTGGGAAGCTATTATCTTAATAAGTAGTTCAAACAAAAGTCAAAGTTTATCTACCATTCCATTGACTGATAGAGTTATGATTATTAGCGATGACTTTAATAAGTACTTCGTAGAGTTAGAGCCCTTGTTTGGTTAATGGGAGCACTCAGTGGATTGGTGATATTGAACAGCTGGCACAGACACATTGGCACTGCTCTACATTACATAATCTAAGACAGTGCAGCAACCCTGCGACTTGTGACAATATTGCCAGAGAAGTTCCACACCCTGAAGATTAAGCAACCACACCACCATACTCTGCAACTCCTGCTATTAATACCAGCGTACTCAACATTACTAAAATCATATCTCTTACTTATGCTGGCAACGATAAGGAACAAAACCTCTGCTCTGCTGTTGACAAGTTCTTTATTTTCAGATGTTAAATTGAACTCTCCTGATAGGAACAAAACCTTCGGTTAGAGCTATTACAATTTTGTAGCATAAATTGATGGAAAAAATAATATAACAGGAGACCAATAAATTGATGCTTAATTAATAATTAAATAACATGTTTGCGTAACCAAAGCATGTTGAAGACTTAATGCATTAGCGTTATTATACGTGCATATTATGCTTTTTTTTTCAAATATGTATATTTGTATTCATATATGTTTTGGCGTAAAAGAATAATTAGGACAATGGATAGACTAACAAACACCAAATATTAGTTTTTATGTTAGATTCGAATGAGAATATTAAAGTGAGAAAAGAACAAACTTTTAAAGAACAACTGAAGTTGGAACTCCAAAACTGAATTAGACTTGCCTATCATATCAAATTTTTATATATGTTTTCAAAAGATTCAAAATACTATTATACTGTAACCATTATCATACCAAGCATACAATATACAATACTTCCAAATTTGTATTATCATAAAGAATTAAATATAATAGTAATTCTATAACTTTCAGATTGTTAACAATAATATCAGCTCAGAGATATAGCCGTGCAAAGAGCTTGGAAGAGTTGCTTAAACCTTCAACAACGCTACCTCTGTCACCAGTTATTAACCACCCACCAAAAATTTCGAGCGCGCCATGTTTTGATGGTGCACCATAAATGAGTGGGGGAACTTCTCTGAAGACTTTTATGACTATCCATTCTCCCTCCCCAAAACAAAGGCTGGGAGTTTCGTATGGTTCAGAGAATCGATACTCATCTTCCGGGGAATGGACAAGAAAACATGCTATAGCTGCTTTGGAGAAATTTGTCTCTGGGCATGCTAAACTCAACCGGCTCACTGGATTGACACATGAGCCAACCACGGCAAGACCAGGAAAAGTGAACGAATCCAAAATTGACTGAACACCAGGAAAGATCCTTCCACATATTGTCATTTTCAATGGCCACTTCTGTAAATAGTTTGCAAAACACTTCAGCTAAACAAAATTATTTAATTTCAGAATAAGAAATTCATATTTTAAGCAACCTGTATTACCTCAATCTTTATATCTTTGAAGCAAGCATCAAACACTGCTAGGGACTCTGCTTTCAGCTTTATCATCTGCAATCTGTCCTTGCCTTCCAAACTGTGCATACCAGGTACCGTCCAGCGTGTCCATACAAGCAACTGCTCCAGTGATGTCAAATGTTCTAAGCCTTCTATTTTCTTTATTTCAGGGCAATCAAAGACACGCAGAGATTTTAAGGAAACTAATCCTGCCAAACTCGGTATCTCATACAACTTCAGACATTCTTCAATTCTAAGAGTGGCCAAGCTGGACAAGCTTCCCAAAGACGTTGGCAACCTAGTCAACAATGGACACGCATCAATTACGAGCTCTTCCAATTTGCTTAGTTGACCAATCCTAGCTGGTAATTCCAGTAAGCTAGTGTTGCGCCTGAAAGCAAGCTCTCTCAGAGAAGGCTGATTTGTGATATTGTGAGGCAATACTTGTAACTCGTAGCAAAATGAAATATTAAAAAACTTGAGGTTTGTTATATTTTCCAGATTATTTGACTCTAAGGTAAGCTCGGCACACAGATGTAAACAGAGATATTCGAGGCGTCTCAGGTGTTTAAAAGACACAGGCAACCTCTTTAAACTCCTACACTGCGTCAAATTTATATGGCGCAGGTTTAACAAATCCCCAAAATGGTCAGGTAGACTCGATAGATTGATGCATCTTTCTAGGTCAAATACTCCAGCGACTGAAGTCGACAAAACTCTACCGGAAGGCTCGATAGTGACAACTTGTTCCAGTGCATATCTGACCCAGTCAAGGATAGTCTTTTCAAATGCTTCAGATGGCCTATTGACTTGGGAAGACTTTGGAGTTTGTAGGCATTGTGAATTAGCAGATCTCTCAATTGCAAAGGAGGCTGCGCACAATCAATTTTCAGTTCTAATGAGCTAAAACTCAAAAGCATTATAAAAAAAAACGGAAGCATTCATTTTTATTGCAAACTAGCTAAGCAAATTCCTTACACGGGCGTCGTCCCACAAAGTTTCCAAATTGAAAGGATAGAAAAACTCTAGAACTCTAATGTTCTCCAGCGAGAGCCACGATGGAATACATCTGTGCTCCTCATGAAAGCACGACCATTGAAGCCACGGAAGGCATCTCGTTATCTCCTCAGGAAAGCACGACCATCGAGGAAGGCCTCTCCTTGGCTCCCCACGAAAGCCAGACCATCGAAGCCACAGAAGGCCTCTTATTAGCTCCCCACATTCTTCGGTAAGATCATTTCCCTTAACACGAAGAAGATGTAATCCAACCCTAACATTTGAGATTCTCATCATCTCAATGTACCCCAGAAGAAGATTAGAGTTTGTTATTGCATTTATCCCTCGAATCGACACTCGTTGCTAAAGTGGAAAAAGTAACAACATAACTTGAATTTAATTAGGGGAAAAAGATAAATGAGACTTGCCACACAAACAAGGTTTCCAATCTCTGATTAATGACAGGGAAGAGATTTAATTTTACCTGAGCGTGCATGCTCTGCGTCCCAGACCAGATTATGGATGGTGAGTGTGCCTTTGCAATCTCCCTACCCAAATCCCTGAGATGATAATGCATCCTTATACACTCTCTTCCGTACGCGTCAACAACCTCCACAAGGCACTTATTGTAAAGTTTTTCCCAACAATATAAACCATTCCAGCCTGATCCATCCCACACAGCAATTGCCAAACTTGTTCTTTCACCAATAAAGAAACATGCAATATCCAAGAATATTTCTTGCTCTTCATGATCTAGGGCACGATAACTGACTTCCAACCTCTGCTTGATTTCATTGGGCAATATTGTCTGGATTTTCTGAAGCTGAAAAACCCAATAATCCTTGGACCTTCTACAATAAAGCTGTCCTCCAATGACCTTCAAAGACAAAGGCAGCCCGTGGCAAACGTCTAAATAATTTTCAACTAAATCTTCAAATCCTTTTTGTGGGAAAGGCTGTAAGAAGGCATGCCAGCAAAACAGCTGTTTTGCATGAAGATCATTCAGCGGTCGGATTTTGTAAATGCATGTGATGCCCCAATTTGTAAGTACGTCCCCTTCGCGTGTCGTAACAATGACCAAAGTACCTGATCCCAGGCTCTCCTCTGGCAGCAACAGAGCATCAAGTTGGTCAACGTTATCTACATCATCCAGAACTATGAGCACGCGAAGAGATAGCAAGCTTCTCGCAAGATTTCTCTTGCCTTCCCTCACGTTGTCAAATTGATCAGCTTGAATACGGAGATCATCCAGGAGTTTCCTCTGCTTTGCATGCAAGGCATTTTTGGTTGCGGCATCTCGCACGTCATGCACAAAACTGAAGCGACCGAAAGAAGAGCATTTCCTATTGTAAAGCTCTGCTGCGAGAGTAGTTTTACCAGAGCCGCCTAACCCAAGAATCCCCACAATTTGCACTTGCTGCTTATTGTCAAAATGTTGTTGTCGATTTCTTTCAAAGTCTTCTACCATTTCATCCATTCCAACAGCATGTTTGGCAACCTCCAACGGCACTTTTTTCATCGCTCTCAAAACAGAATTCACTATGCTCTTCAACAGCATCCCTTCATCGCTGAATATTTAAAACGAAATTAAATTCCTACTAATATCTAAATTAATATAATAGAAGAATATGCCTAATGTGCAATTGATTTGATGAATGCGAGAGACGGGATGTTTGAATTCTTACCCAGTATTGCCATTAAGCACGTGCCCAGAAAGATTTGAGACTCTTTCAAGAGCCGTTTTCCACTCTTCCAGCGTGCTTGAGGAATACCTGCCGTTCTTTTCGTGTTGCATAAACGCACCAGCATACTCTCCTTTCTGCTGAGCTACCCACCGGAGATCGCTGGGGTCAACATAATAGAACACAGGAATAATTGGAATGCCAGTTTCGAGCATGAAGCAAAGCTCGGCCAGACACCAGGGAGATTGAGCATAATTCTTTGAAAAAATAGCAATATGAAGGCCAGCAGTGTTCATTGCCTCTTTTATTTCTTCTGGAATGGAATCACCCAAGTCCAGCTCTTTTTCATCTAGAAAAGAATGTAAACCAAGCAGGTCCAGGCTATGATAGATAGTGCTGGCTAATTTGTGCTTTGTATCACAACCGCGATGGTTAATAAAAACATCACATGGCCTCTTCTTCGCTACTACCGATGATGATACAGATGCTTGCGGCGTAATTTCATCAAATGGATTTTCTTGCTCTCTTTTATCCTGCCGAACAGTGGAAGTGGAAGGCTCCCCCAACTCCATCTGCCACTGCAAAGCTGTGGATCGGGAGCTCTCAAGTGTCAAACAAAAAGACTGATATTCGTGAAGTAGGTAGAGAATAAGATATCGATCACTGAAACGGGTGGAAGCAAATTCGCTGTCAATCAATGAAAGATAAGGGTCAAAGATAAGGAGAATTAGAGAACGAGGGATTTGACTAGTACTTCTCAATTTAGGAAGTTTTAAATTCGGAAATGGTATTTGGAATATGGTTGGAACCTTTGGTTCATTTGGAAGATGAGTGAGAAGATGTATATTTGGTTCCATAAAACTGAAATTGGAATAAGGTTAATTTTCAAATTTTAAAAATTTTAATTCTTTTTATTTGTTTTAATTGAGCCATAAAATTCTAAATGGTAAAATATTCCTTCTTAATTCAACACAACATGGACTTTAAATTTTATCAAATTTGGTTTACCCCCAATTCCCATTTAAGTGAAATTGGAATTCATTTTCCAATTCCACCTTTTTAGATGGAATATTCAAATCGAGGTTTGGGGGTAAATGGGAATTAACAAATCGCTATTCCCTTTTTATATTTTGAACTCAAACTTAGAAGAAAATTCTAGAATTTGACAATGCCATTTCTGGATTAATTCCACCAAATAAACTGACCTAAATGAAACATTGAGATACATAAAGTGTCATTAGGAAGGAGAAACACCAAAAAAGAGCGGCAGAGTAGAGTTACGTACGAAACCGCGTGCATTGGAATCTTAGGAGGGGTGAAGTGACTTTACAAGTAGAAAAGAAGGTAAGAAAATTTTTAACTTTTTGTGGATTTTGATAGCTGGATAGACACTGACAGGATAATCACAAGGTGAAGCATGTCTCCCGCACATTGGATGATTAAAAGTGCAGGAATATCTTTCACTGACACTAAGAAATCCTATCTACATGTGGCTATCTAGCCATATATTTACTAAGTCTCTCTAGATGATTTCCTAAAAAATATATGGTTGAGTAGATCTACCTCACCTTTCACATGGATTCAATCTCAGTGAACTTAAAATCACTGTCTAGAAAGTAATCTGACAACGTTCTGATGTGGCCACCTTGTCTTCGACACCAACTAATTTGAGCTTAAGCGACCATCCTGTTCGAAGATAAATCCAATTCAGTTGAAAATTGTTGGCCCAGAAAGTTTGAGCATTCAGACTTATCTCAAACACTTTTGCAGGCATTGCCTTTCTCCTCTTTCCTTGCGCCTTCCTCCGTAAGTAAAAGCTAAGCATATACGGCCTTTCACATGGTTTTATGGCAAAGTTCACAAAAGAGATAAGATTCTTTGACTCGTTAATTGAGCACTTAGCAAGGGTAGTAAAAAATGAATGTTGTTGGATTTACAAGGACAAAAAAGAGTGCTTATTAGTCCCTTCCATTAAGGTAGGAGACTAATGTTTTCAGTAGCAATTCAAAAATTAGTCTGCTTTTCCAAGAGACTAATGTTTTTGGTAGCAATTCTAACATTAGTTTGCTTCTCCCAGAAATAGTGCAGCATCTCTTTAACCTATGGTCTAGAAATATTTCGATATTAAAGTGAAATTTAAGTTTTCGCTTTCTTTTTCCTCATTGGTTCTCCGCATTTTACCCAGTAGTATTTTTATTTTCTTTGTTGAAATATTCAACACAAAATGTGGGCGATGATTTCAAGGTTGGGCAACTGGGAACGTGGCATGTTGCATGAAGCTTCTACAGTTGGCATTTTGTAAATATTTTGTATGCATGCATACCACTACAATTGCATGGTAAAAAAAAAAAATAGATGAAACTCGGTGGGTGCAGACGATCTTCACTGTCTTCTAGATGGCATGAGCAACGACAACATAATACCCTCAGAAAGTTACAGTATGGGTTCAATGATCTCTACTACAACAGCTTCCAGAACCACCATGGCTATATATCTGAGGTCTGTGCTGCTGATTTTGAAGTCCCGAACTTGTAAGTATCAGTTTCTATTGCAATTGCAATTGCAGTGAAGATATTCTTCCTTATTAATCTCATATTATACATTTCCATTTCGATTGCAAGCCATTTTTATTTCCATTTTATATTCGTTCTTTTGAGGGTTTCCATATTTCTCATCTAGTTATGTGCAAGGGGACTGTATTGGGGAGGGTTTCCCTTCGCTGTTAAGACTTTAAATGGATTGATTTCCTCCTGGGATCCGAAGTTATCTCCGAAGGTAGAGTTAAAGATAATTTATTTGAGTTGTGTAAGAAATTTCCATTCAGCCTTTTGGGGCTGGATTGTATATGGTTCTTAGTCGCAAGAAACAAAACCTATATTGAGTCTTTCACATTTTTTAAAACCTGCCCACAGCAATGAATGGCCATTTCCATTAGGAAATCTATTTTAAGACAAAAATTGTAATGGAAGGGGCCTCCCACCAGAAAGGGCTCCATTTCATGTGGCTTTTGTTTATTGTTGAGTGGCCCTGCAACATTGTTGCAGAAAAATATCCTAACTCCTCTCCTGCCGAATTCATATCGAAACAAGGAGCACAAATTCTTGCCTGCCAGGAGGTAAAGTCACCGTAGGAGAAACATAATATGTTCATCTAGCCAGTATGAATTGAAAGTAAAGAAAGGAAATTGAAAATCAAACTCTGAAACATGCGTTCTAGAAATTTTTTGAGTGATAGGAAGTTTTACAAGGTACCCATACTCATAGATGCCACCCCAAGAAGAGAGCTTACCCTAATTCGTGCTTGCAATTTCTTTTCTATATAATGAAACAAATCTCTCTGGCCTGTGAAATATATTTTCATTCTCTTTTCCCTTTCTTTTATTGGAAGGACGACATGATCGTATGTATGTATGTATATATGGGTGCAAGCACAAAGTTGAGTGCCAATTCCGCGGAAGTCCGCGGCCAAAAAAATTGGCAAACAGAAACGGGCACCCATTTTTTTAAAAATGGGTGCTCGTTATGGTTCGGGTGCCCGAGCCGTGAATATAAAATGGGTGCCCGTTTTAAAAATGGGCACCCGTTTTGGTTCGGGTACCCGTAGCAAAACGGGCACCCATTTTTAAGAAACGGGTGCTCGTTTTTTAAAAAACGGGTGCCCATTTTTTAAAAGTATTTAAAATTTGTTTTAAACCATTTTACAAATCATTTTCACAATTTGCAAAACGGGATTACATTTTTATCTGAACGGGTACCCATTTTTTAGAGCTACCACCGACCCCCCTGCTGCCATTTTTCCTATTACAGGTGCGTATTATTATTTTTTATTTGTTTTTAATTATTTTTTTTATTAAAAATATTTTTTATTATTGTTTTTAATTAGTTTAATGTTAAAAAATGTATATTGTGTTTAATGTTTATAGTTTTTGAGAGCTACCACTGACCCCCTGCTGCCATTTTTCTTACTACAGGTACGTATTATTATTTTTTATTAAAAATATTTTTTATTATTGTTTTTAATTAGTTTAATGTTAAAAATTGTATATTGTGTTTAATGTTTATAGTTTTTTTTAAATATAATTAAAATAAATTGTTATATATTTAGTTTTAAATTTTAATTTGTAAATTAGTTTAGAAAACTTATTTTTAATCCTAGGTAGAAAACTAAAACCTAAACCAAACGACAACTGAAACAAGAAACCCTAAGTAGAAAATTAAAACCTAAACCTAACGAAAACTGAAACAAGAAACCCTAGGTAGAAAAATAAAACCTAAACACAACTGAAACAAGATTGTAAACCCTAGGTTGAAAACAAAAATGTAAAGCTAGACAGAACTTCAAACAAAAAAATCGTAAACCCTAGGTCTAGAAAATAATGTTCAATAAACTCTCTCTCTCTCTCTCTCTCTCTCTCTCTCTCTCTCTCTCAGAACTAGTTTAATATTTAATGTTCAATACGTATATTATGTTTAATGTTTGAAATTTGTTCTTTTAATTGGATTACAGCTTAAATTATATTATGTTTAGTTTTATTTTACTTTGTAAATTAGTTACGAAAAATAGAAAGACTTTCAAAACTTAAAACCTTAGGTAGAAAACCTAAACACAACTGAAATAAGAAACCCTGGGTAGAA
>JAGRRI010011457.1:0-10513 GCA_018584345.1 Thuja plicata
ACTTTTTATGCAACTTTTACATTTTTGACAAAATGCCTTCAAAACTTTGCCAAACCTCTCTATACATATCCAAATGGAATATTTAAGACCTTTTATAATTATTTTACCCTTCCATGGGTCTTTTACATAAATTTTACCATGTAGACCTAAACATGACCTATTTGACAACTTGAGCAATATTGTGCACATGCTTACATTTCTTGTCAACACCTTTACAGATGGATTCAAAATGAATCAATACATCATATAATTGACTTTAAATGACTCACAAAACTTATATATCTCATAGTGACCTCTAGGATGAGGTTCTCCTGCACCAATGACCCTCCTTCAGGATTCAAGGCTTTGGTGTCTGCGAGCTTTCCTAAATAGTGGTCTTCATTGTTTTGTGTCAAACCTAGTGGAAAATCACTTTTTCCTGAGGTCTGCAATTGATCCAACTCACAAAAAGGTGATTTATCTATCTTTTTTCCTGACCCACTGATATATCATTCTATATCAGTGATGGATCTAACTTTTGTAGGGAAATTTCTTGGGCCTTGGCCTAACATTGAGACTGTTAGATCTTTTGCTAAAAGAAAATAGAAGTTAAAAGGTTAGGTGGATATCACTACAATTTTGAAGGGTTTATTATCCTTTGATTTTTCCAACCAGGAAGATATGAACTATGTCTTATGTGGTGGCCCATGGATGTTTGGGAAAATGGCTCTAGGGATCAAAAAATGGGGTCCAAATCTGGATTTCAATGATACTTTTTGTGTCAACTATGGTTTGGGTCAGGTTACGTACTCTTCCCCTGGAGTTATGGAATGAGGATATTTGTAAGGGTTTCGCCTTGTCTTTTGGAGAACTATTTTCCATTGCTTCTATGATGACATCTAGAACAAGATTTGTCTATGCTAGGATTTGTGCAAATGTCCATTAGTTCTTAGATTTACTGTATTCCATAGAGATTCTCTCTAAACTGGGGAAGTAGTGTCAGGAGGTGGAATTTAAATCTCTTCCTTTTGCTTTCTTTTTTTGCAAAAAAATTGGTCACTGGGCTAGGGACTTCCCATAGAATGCAAAGAAGGTTGTAAAGAGGCTGGAACAAATAAAAGTGTGGAAAGTGAAGAATCTAGAACAAAAAGGTACAAGGTAAGGAAACCAAGATGGAGATGGTGACAAAGTCAAGGACTAGAATGGAAGGAGAATCAATAGTAAAAGATGGTAAGGAAGGTAGTCCTCCTAAGGAATTTTGTTCACATAATGATGAGGGAAGTGGAAGACAAAAAGAGAAAGAAATGGCTGAAGATGTCAAGGAAAGTAGAAAAGAGTAGAATGTTAATGAGGCTAAGATAAATGAAGGCAATATAGGAAACCCTACCATGGTTGGGTCTGAAGAAGGAATGAAGCATGGTGGTGATAAATCTGACTCTAACCTAGAATAAGGGGAAATAAATGAAAGTTTTGGATCTCTGACTAAAGAAATACATTACTCCCAAGGTTGAGGATTCATATTTATCAAACCAAGAAATTCAAATGGGGATCTCTATGGTAGATGCTCAATAGTATAATGTCTTAGGTGTGGAATATTTACTAGACTTCTCAGATCTCAAGAATCAAGAATATATGAAATCTACTCTCTTGGAAGACTATAATGCTAATATTATCCAAGAAAATGGGAGTGAAGAGTGGATGATTACACAAAGAAATGGAGGTGGATTTGATGGTTCTATGAAAAAGAATGGTGGTAAAAGAGGTAGGAAAATGGGAGAAGGACAATCTTCTTCATCTACCCAAAGTGGAATGGAAACAAGAGGAAAAATGAGAGAAGATGTTGGGACCCAAAACAACAAGCTAGAAGTAAATCTGCCAAACAAATACGGGAGTAGGAAAGTAAATATAATATATTGGATGGAAAATAGTTAACCATCCTAGAGTGTACCCCTAGTAAAAAATGAAAATTGTTTCATGGAACATTAGGGGTCTCAATAGTCCCCATAAAAAATATGTTTTGAGAAATATGGTCAAAGACCATAAAATTGATGTTTTGATAATCTAAGAAACCAAAATGTCAAAAAAAAAGGTAGAGAAAATTAGGATGTTTAAGAATTGTGGTGTTGTTAGTAGTAGCTCTAAAAGTGCTTTGGGAAGAACGGTGATGTTTTGAAATCAGATCTTGATTCAAGGGGAATTTTTTCTTGTTGAGGATAATTTAGTTGTTGTTAAAATTCATCATATTAGAGATGATTTTACTTTGGTCATCTCCAATATTTATGCTCCTAATACCAAGGTTGATAGAGAAAATTTTTGGAATAAGATTGCTGCTAGTAGAAAGAAGGTTTTTGAATTTAGTTGGTTGGTCATGGATGACTTTAATACCCCTCTAAGGGACAATGAGAAGTAGGGAGGGTTGAAGAGTCAACTGGATGGTATATAAGATCTTATAGATTTCATTAATCAGTAGGCTTTCGTGGATGTTGATCTCTAAGGGGTAAATTTACCCTGATCCAATAGAAGAATAGGGGAGGAGCTGATTCAAGTTCATCTAGATAGGGATATTATCTCTAATGACTATTTATTCAGGTATTTATGTTCTCTTACTTCTATATCTAAAATTGGATCTGATCACTTTCTTATTTTTATTGTGGCTGACCCTATCTTGGGTAAGAGAAACTAACCGTTTAGATTTGAAAAAATGTGGCTTTCCAATCCTAAATTTGAAGATTGTTTCAAAGAGTGGTGGAATATTAAAGTGGATGGGAAAAAAAAATTAGAGTGGAAAAGAAGCTTAGACATGCAAAAGATCATGTCAAAATATGGAACAAGGAGGTTTTTGCAGATATCTTTGCAATCAAGTTTGGTATTCAACTTTAATTAAAAGAGGTTCAAGAAAAAATCCAAGTTGAGGGTTATTCTCAGGAATTATTGGACATGGAGAATGAGACCCTTGTGAAATATCATGATATCATTTCTAAGGAGGAGACTTTCTCTAAGTAGAGATCCCAATCTCTTTGGCTAAAAGAAGGAAACAAAAATTTCAGGTTCTTTCACATGACTACTCTTAAGCATAGTGTTGTGAACCACATCTCTCATCTTACTACTGATAAAGGAAGATCAAAGGAGGAGGATGATATGAGGAGTGATATGGGTGGACTTTTTTCTTCCCTTCTATCTTTTGAATCTTCCCTAAATGAAGAGGATTAGAAAGAGTTGTTATCTACTATCCCAACCATTATTAATGAGGACCAGAATAATCTCCTTACTGATATCCCCTCATCCAGAGAAATTAAAGATGTCATATTTTCCTTTGATGGTGATAACTGTTAGTATTCAAAGGAACTAAGAGGGGGGTGAATCAGTGCACCCACAAATCTAAAAAAAATCTTAAATGTATTCCACAAGATCAAACATGCAAAAGTAAATGCAATATAGAAACTTAACTCATAAACCATTCACACAAAGTAGACACAAGCCTCAATATTTTTCGTGTGGAAACCCTTGTTAGAGGAAGAAAAACCATGTGTGTAATGGTATCCACAAATTTCACTAGCGCACCAAAGAAATCTACCCTATTAGGAGCAATTACAAAAACCATTTTAGGGGTATACCAGGTTAAGAGTATTTTAGCCTAGTTAGAAGCTAATACAAGTCATGTTAAAGACTATTATGTTAAGAGATTTCAAACTCCTTCTAAGATTCACCTTGTCAAAGGATTTACACTTCATATCTTGTTAAAGATCCTACTCACCCTGTTAGGAGTGACCTTGTTAAAGGATTTAAGCTTACAAACCTGTTACGGCTTGCCTTGAGATAGACCCAAGACTAACTGATCTAATTTTGACCTTCCTATTTAATAGATCCACTTTAGTTCTAATCACAGTGCCTCATTAATCATCCAAAAACTTCAAATAATCACAATCTCTTATCGTGTCATCTAAACATCACTAATTTAACCCTAATTCTAGAATTCATCCTTCTTTTATAACAACTTTATCATAGTCAGCCTCTTGACCTAAAATGTTTTACCTACCGACATACAACTCAAATTTGATCATGCAAAAATGTATTGGTAAGATAAATAAATTCAACACAACATTCATCAGGTCACAAACCAATCATTTAAAAACATTAAATAGACCAGGGAACTTATCTAAACAAACTTGTTATGTATGTCCTCTGTTCTTCCTATCAGTCCACTTTAATTTTCAATAACTTTCTCAAATCTTCAAACTAACCAATGTGATCATAGATGTAGGTAGATAAACCTATTTAAATTTTATATGAATTATAACACACCTTAACTCAATCTCCATTGCCATATCTGATTGATTGTATCTTGCTTATTGTCCTCTACTCAGTTGACTAAACACTTAACCATTTCTTCAATTCAATATTCAACACCATCGGTAGAGCTGATCTCTTGCCTCTAATACATCATGTTGCCAAAAATGACAACACCCCAATACATTATCATGATCAACACTCAGATCATCTTCACCAAATGCCATGAATAAGGACTTGGGTCTTGATGGATTCCCAATGTTTGTGTTTTAAAAACATTTCTCTATCATGGGAAAAGATGTGTCTAATGTTTTCAAAGACTTTTTTGGCGCTAAGAGGATTCTAAAGGAAATCAATGCTACCATTCTTGTGCTGATTTTAAAAAAAATTGGAGTAGATTCGGTGGAATTTTGTAGGTCCGTTAGCCTTTGTAATTCTCTCTCTCCCTAAGATTTTTTCAAAGGTGTTGGCTATTGAATTCTCAAATTTCTCCCTGTCATTATTTCTCCTAAGCAAAATTGCTTTGTTCCTAGAAGGAAAATTTTGGACTCTATTGTTACTATTCATAAAAATATTCATTCTCTTTAGAGTTCTTCCAACTAGGGATTTCTTATGAAGGTGGATCTCTCCAAAGCTAATGATAGGGTTGATTGGGATTTATTACTCAAATCCCTTAAATATTTTGGCTTTGGTAAGAAGGTTATCCAACTAATCTTCTAGGTTATTTCTACCTATTTGGTTGTTGTAATGGTTAATGGGTATTCTTCTCATTTTTTTAAACCTACCAGAGGGGTGAGGCAAGGTGACCCAATCTCTCCTCTTTTCTTTCATATTGGTTGAATTCCTGGGGAGATTCTTTCAGAAACTTAATATTTCTGGAGTTATTCAGGGGCTTAAACCATCTTCCCATCCTCACACCTGTTCGCATGAACAATTTTTGGATGACACCATCTTGATGCGCGTTGCTACTATTAAAGAGGCTAGAAATATGAAGTCTTATTTGAATACTTACTCCAGTGCTACTGGGCAGTTGATTAACTAGAACAAAATTTCCTTGTTCTTCATAAATACTCCTCAGGAAAGACAGGTGAAAATCTCAAGGATTTTGGGATGTTCAATATCTTCCCTCCAAGATTCTTACCTTGGATTTCCATTAGGATCCAAACCCCTGGATTCCTTTTAGATCTCTCTTATTGAAATATTTAACAATAAGTTGGCTGGTGTGAAGGGATCCCAAGTTAATCAGGATGGAAAAGTCTAATTACTTAAAAGTTGTCTTTAGAACCTATCGGTGTATGCTCTAAGTCTCTTCAAAATCCTAGTTAAATTTGTTGACATTATAGAGAATATCCAGAAGAAATTCATTTGGTCTGGTGCTGAGGAAAAGAATAGAATGTCACTTGTGGCATGGGATTCTATTTATAAACCTAAAATATTGGAAGGCTTGGATATTAGGCCTATTTTTCTTCTAAACAAAGCTCTTATGGCCAAGAAGATCTGGAGACTTTATGAGGAATAAAGGGAATGGAACTCAATCTGGAAAAGGAAATGTTTATATAGTACTCCAACTATTGAAGAATTATTTCAGTCCCCCAATATTCTCAATGGCTTATTTATTTGGAACAGTGTGAAAAATATTAAAGAAGTGGCATAAATTTTTTTTTTTTAAAGTACAAATTGGGAAACAACAATAAAATTGTTTTGGGAGAAGTATTGATTGTTGGATAAACTCATTGTTGCGTTGTAGGAAGCCCGAAATGCAATACAAATTTGCAAAAATACCTATGGTTCTTTGGTTATAGATTACTAGAAGGATGATGTTTGGATTAATCTTAGTGCCATTGACATTAGTTTGTCTCACATTCAACACTCTCTTAATGCTTGATTTATCAGTAGTGAATCTAAAGATGCTATGATTTGGGATCTTAATCCTAGTGGAATTTTTTTTCTTCTTCTACAATTTCCACCATGAAAGAGTTGGAAAGACCTCCTTATTGGGCCTCCTACTGAACTAAAGCCCCTAAGGTTAATATTTTCTTCTAGCTTTTAATTCAAAATGAAGTAATAACCATTGATAATTTGTGTAGAAGAGGATTCTACCTCCCTAACAAGTGCTTCTTATGCAAGAATGATGAAGAGATTTTCCTCCATCTCTTCTTCCAATGAAATTATGCTCGTGAATTTTGGGGAAGTATCTTTCAAGTTTGGAATCTATGTTGGGTCCTTCTGAGGATTATTCAAGACTTTCTGGTCCAATGGAAGTGGCCTTCTTCAAAAAAACCTACTAGGATGGTTTGGTCCTTACTAGCTCCTCATGTTTTCTAGAATATGTGGAAAGAACGCAATAATAGGATTTTTCATAAATAAGAAAGTTCCCTTTTAGGTGGTATCAATCAAGGTTATCAGGGTTGTTAAACATAACTTTTTTAGTGTTAGCAAGGGAAGCAATTTTGAAGAAGATGATATCGGCCTTATTTCCTCCCTTTTTGTACTTTTGATTTCATAAGTAAAAATGATAATAAGAGAGTGGTTTTGGTGTGGATGTATCCCCCTGAAGGCTAGGTTAAAGCTAATTTTGACGGTGTGACTAAGGAGAACCTAGGTCCTACTGTATATGGTGGTCTAGTTAGAGGTATTTATGGTAATTGTATTGGTGCCTTTGCCTGCCTGCTAGGAAATCAAACTAGTCATTTAGCTGAAGCTATGGGAGCTCTCCAAGCCCTTAAAGTTGCTAAAGATTTGAATTTTTATAATATTTTTTATAGAGGGTGATTCAAATAACATAATTAAATGTCTTAAAGGTAAATATAAAGCTTCATGGTCTATCGATCTTATAATCAAGGAAGCTGATGCCATCATTAAAATGTTCAATAAGATTCACATTTCCCATGTGTATCATGAGGTGAATACAGTGGTGGATCATATTATGAATATTGGGGTGAATTTTAAAGATAGGATTACTTGGCATGGTGAGCTAAGGCACAATAAGGAAACTAATGATCTCATTATCTATGATAAGACACACAGTAAAGTGGGAAGTATTTTCATAGATAATGGAAATGACACATATGGACCTTGAAAATAGAGATCACATGAAAGACAATCAGTGGAAGTACACCAATGCTATTAATTTACTCATTTGGCACACTTTATGGGCCACGTTATGGGTTGCTTCTACCATTAACCTAAATTGGAATATCTTTAAGGGATGGAGTTTCAGAACTAATTTCATTTGCAGAAAGATGGGGGGAGATCTGAAAAAGTTGAAGCCTATGATTTGTGAAGATTGAGGTGAAATAAGAAAGTTTGGCAGGAGCTTCAGAAGAAAGGTGTCTCTCCTTTTCTTGAATGGCTTCATGGCTATGATAGAAAGGTAATGAATTTATTTGTTGAAGGCTAGAAAGACAATTCTGTCATTTTGCATGGTAGAAAGGTTAGTCATTGTGGAGGTGACAAGGTTACCATCTACTAGAGTGGAATTTTTTGAAGAACATAAAAAATCTAAAGAAGCAGTCAGGAAATTCCCCAAAATGGAAGAGGAGAGGGATACTCTTTTTAAAACAGTGGATTTTTATGGGATTGAGTAGATTAAACCTATATGGCATAATGTTCTGACCTGTGTGATGGAATATTTTTTTTTGGATGGGAGGTATACTAGGGTCAACAATTACCTTTATTATTCTTAAATAATTTTAGGCATAAGGACCTCATGTCCTTTATCTATTTCCTTCATCGTTCTCTGATTCATAGTCTAGCTAAAAGTATAAATAAACCTACAAAGCATGCACTATTATGAAGGGCCCATAATGTTAATTAATGAAAATTGTAGGGAAATGAATCCTAAAGCCCCTATCAGGGATAGTAAGGGTAAAAGGAAAGTGGATAATGATGACAGTGAGGTTTCTGATAAGAAATCCCTTAAGAGATCCAAAGGCAAAAAGCACTGAACCTCGAAGAGCTTTGAGAAGTAGTTTGATGAAGGCAAGGGTATGGAAATAGATGATGACAGTGATAATTTTGACCAAAATTTGACTAGGGATTCCATGGAGAAAACTGTTAATGAATCCCCCACTAACAATAAGCATTTTGATGAAGATCGAGGGATGCATAATGAAGAATATAGGGAGTCTTCTAAGGGATTTGGAAATAAGATTGGGGATGAATTTTTGGCGGTGAAAATGTGTGAGAGTTTCTCAACTAAAGGAAAGGATGGTGGGATGGAAGAGGATAACAAGGGCATCACTAAGCAAGGTTATGTTGCTGATGATATGGAGAAGGGGATACCTCTGTGAAGAATGATATGAAGAACTCTGTTGAGAAAGGTATGGACTAGGCTATTAATTTGGTTTCTTACCCTAGTTTGTTTTCCATTGTGCCTGGGTCTGTGTCCAAGCATGCTACTACCTCTTAGAAAGTTGTTTCTATTTATAAAGGGGACTCTATCCATCTAAAAATGGATAATCCCAATAATAAGCATGAGCATACTTTGGGTTTCTTACAGAAGGCCAAAGCTAAAGCCAATAATTCCTACAGGATGGATAAATGGATCTTCAATGAAATCAATAATCTCAATTTGAGGAAAAGGGCCCTATCTGCCAATTTTATTACCATGAAGGATGGCATTAAGAAAAAAGGTTGATATTTGACCCATAGAGGAAAATAAATGTCTGTTGGAGAAATTGGAGGAAGTGAGAGTTGTTAGAAAGTCTCTGGGGGATAGGTTTGAGAAGATTAACATGAAGAACAAGAATTTTGAGGACACCTTGAAGTAAATCATCTAGAACAACCAAGATAGTATAAAATTTTCTATTAAAAAATTGAAGGAATTTGTGGTTAGGTTGGAACATGCTTATCAGGAGAAAGAAACTATACATATTGAGCCTGATTGGGAGATGGTTGTTGGTTTTTCTAAAGGTCTTGGTAAATGCACTCATGCTAGTCTCAGGAAGAAGGCCACCCCTATCCATAAATCTATCCAACACCTCAAGGATACTATGGAGAACATGATTGTGATGGAGGAGGAGGTTGTGGCTACTCTGAAGGATTTGGCTTAGGTGTGCCTTGTGGTGTCTCTCTGGCTCTTGTATTTTTTTGTGTCTGGTTCCTATTCTTTTATGTTGCTTCTTCAGCTAGTCTTTTGTTTTTGCTAGTTTTGGATTTTGGGTTTTGTTGGTTTTTATTGTTTCCAATAGTTGTGCTTTGATGGAACTTAATGCTTATCTTTTTGTAATTTTCTGTAAAGGGTTTCAGGGTCCCTTCAAAACCAATTTTTCCTTTAATAAAAAACATTCATATTTTCTATAAACACTGGAATGAAAAGTAATATTGAACCAATTGAGCATTGATTTGATTTAAATTAATTGTTGATGTGGAAAAATTGAGAGAGACTGATAAGAGGAATGAAGAAAAATTACTTATTGTTGAACTCACATGAAATGCCTATGCAAAAAGCCAAGAAAATAGTTAGTTTTTTTAATTTATAAAAGTTTGATAAGAAAAGCATGCAATCAAAGAAGAAGGATGAACAACCAATTGCACTAATGCATAATTAATGTCAACGGGCTTTCAATTCAATGATATTCATGTAAAAAGAATTTTCCAAAAATTGGATTTTGAAAATTTTGTTTCAATTTCTATTTCAAAAATATGTTTTTCTATAAAAACTTGGCACGATACAACATAGAATCTACAAGTTACCTATAAATTGTACAATGATGATAGATGTAGTATGCAATGGCCCACCAAGGAATCCTTGGATATAGAAGGATAAATATGCACTAAATATATATGTATTTTTTTAAACCTAGAATAAACATTACATTTGAATACGCATCCCTTAACCATGACATAGCAATAAATCACATGCTAAAGATAACATTACGAACATCACAACTTTGTACGCAGGCAGAAAACTTAACAAATATTCCAAAGGTTCCCAAAAAACTCCTAACATGCTCAAAATGGAGAACACACTTTCCCAAGACCACCCTTCATGGATCTATACCACATCTACAGACCTAGAGAGGAAAAACTAGAAACAATTCATGGCTAACAAAAAGGGAGGCAAATAACAAGTTCAATCCCATAACACAAATATTTTTTAAGCCCAAATAGATGTTCCTACTATGGTAATTCATACAAGTTCATTTCCTTTCTAACCATGCATAAAAAAATAACATGATCTAAGATCCTCTAATGATCACTAATAAGGTTCAGAAGAGATACCAAAACCCTCAGGAATCCAACC
>JAGRRI010011474.1:0-11222 GCA_018584345.1 Thuja plicata
ACCAGTCAGATTAAGCTCTGTGCTAGATTGCCTGCCAACTGTTTGACAAAATGTCAAAAGTATGATTTGCTTAGAAATTGATGAAAATTAGACGGGTTTAAGATGAGGCCAAGTTAGGCTCATTACAATCTTCATCAATGGTAGTGGCTTCTGATGAAAGAGGAAGCATGAGATAACTGATTTTTGAACAAGGCATGAGGATAGGAATGAAAATGAACAAGTATGATTGTCAGTGTTCAGATCAAAAGTTAGACCAACTGAAGATGGAGGCAAAAGGGGGTTATCATGAGCTTAATTGCAATGAAAAGTCACTGAATAAAGTATGGTTTTGGGTAGGGTGGTCATGGGCAAGTTTAATCAAAGCAGCCACTTTGTAATAATCCCGAGAACAAGTCGGATTCTGACCTGGTCTCAGGATTCAAAATACTGACTCCCTCCATATCTCCGCCCTTCCTCTTTGCATAATCTCAACCTAAATAAGAATTTCGCCCAGGTATTCTAGCTCCAAATCGACATAAATGGGCTAAATTTGAAGGGAAAGGTGAGATCAGTCAAGCACTTAGAGGGAAATCAGAAAAAGATTGAAGAAGAACAAGGATGAAATATGAAATCAGTAAATTTCAATCAACCAAGGTACAAATCAGATTGAACAAAGCATGAAAATCACCCTTGGAAGTCATATTGACTCGTGAAATGCGAGAAGGAAGTAAATTGACAAGAGGAGAAGCTAAGTAGAAATGGATAAATCTTGACTTAGGGGCGGAATCTGACCCCTAGTCAGGATTCCAAATCTTGACTCACATGGAAATTCGGCCTCCTAGTCTAAGGCAACAAAAGGGAGTAACTCAAATGCTAGTTGAATGGATGTTGATGCAAGGCGACCACAGTGAGTTTTACAACTCCAAAACGATGCAAAACAGATCAAAATTGAGGTGGAAAGTGGACGAATGGAGACATGAAGTTGGATGGAGGTTGGTGAAACTAAGTGAAAAAGGAGATAATCCTGAGAGGTCAGAATCCAACCCCCTCTCAGGATTCAAAATCCCAACATACATCAAAACTCTGCCTTCCTACAAAGGCGAGTTTCATGAGAAAAAGGAGGTGAAGACCAAATCCATAGCCTAGAATATGAGATGATAGAGTTGAGGATGAGTCTAAGGCAACAACAATGAGTTTTGCAAACTTCAAATCCATCATAAAATCAGACCAAGACCAAGTAGAATGATGGAGTGAGGAGTCTAAATTGAGCCCAAAAGACTTGTGAATTTAAAAGGGTGAAAGGGCAATCCTAAGAGAGGGGTGGAATCCAACCTCCTCTTGGGATTCTTCATCTCAAGACATGTCAAATTTCCACCCAGCACCTTAAGAAAATCCTGAATCATGCCAGAATTCCGCCCTAAATTGGGTGATCTCTGAAGTATACCCTAAACTCCCAATCATTCAATAGGGGTGAAAATGAAGCCTAAAACAAAATGGTGATGAAAATCTTGGTAAATGAGAATGAAATCTTGAGCAAGTGATGATAAAAAATCAGATCAAAATGACTCCTAATGCAGATTACAAACGATAAATCTCAACCAGTAAACAAAAAAATAGTTTGGAGAGCAAAACAAAGATGAAAGGGCAGCTAGTATGGATAAAGGTAACATTGAATTTATCCCGACTAAGGGGCGGAATCCGGCCCCTAGTCAGGATTCTTAATCTTGAAAACACCTTAAACTCTGCCATGATGTAACAAGATCACGATTTAGGGGTGAGAAGATTGTAGACCGCCTTCATCAAAGGGGCATTTCATAGCAAAATTAGAAGAGTTTAAGCTTCCCTTGTCGAGATTCTTGAATCTTGACTTACATGAGATTTCCGCCCAGAATTATAAGAGTGAAGGACATATCAATGGGAGTCAAGGAGAAGGCGCATTGCACATGATTTGGAGAATTTAAAAATTGCATTGCGTGCTCAAACAAGGTCGCCCTATGCATGAATAAAAGGATTAATGCAAAATGATTTTATTGACCTAAATTGACCAAGTTGGCCGAAATCAGAGACACCCCCCTTATTTTGGAGTCGCCTATATAAGAGAAGAGCAGCGTTTCATTTCTACACCAAAATTTGGACATATTTCTCTCTTCTATAGGCAGTGAATTGACTAAAGAAAGGCATCGATTTCTTCTTGTTTAGCAGCGATTTTATAATCAAGAGGGTTTAATTTTAGGGAGTTTCGAAGGCAAAACCTCACTGATTTTCATTGAAAATCGGAGATATAAAGTGTTGGAGATGGACAAAATCTAGGCAGATATCCAAACACCAAGCCTTATTAAACCCAAAACTTAGAGAAAATTCATTTCAAATCTGGAGTTGAGGCCATTCTATATCAAAAACAGAACTTCGAATTTGCAAAAGAAAGAAATCCAGGCTAGAGAAATAAAGAAAATCAGAATTTAAGAGGAAGAAATCTGGGTAGTGAATTCATGATAGAAATGCATTTTACCTCTTTATTTTGATGGTAATTCTTGATCAAATTGTTTTAGTAGAAGAAAAGTTGATCTAGATGCAGTTTCATGCAAGCTTTCAGATTTCCTTAATGTTGTTTATACCTATTGTTTTGTGAGCTTAATAAATTTCCTTTGTTTTGCAAGGTAATTGTTAGAGAAGGAGAGGCTTGGAGAGCGAAAGTGGTTGCAAAGTCAGGCTCAAAATTTCAAATGAGGAGGAGGTTTGAGATCAAGATGGAGTTCAAGAGAAAAGAAAAAGGATAAATCTACAAATGAAAGAAATTGTCGAAACTTGAATTTCCTTCAGAAATCCAAGTTCACTTTGAGAGATCCAGCTACGTGAAAGATTTGAAGATCACGGTCAAGCAAGTTCAAAATCACAAGTGCAATGAGAAGATTTTCAGAAGATGGAGAAAATTTGAGCAGGTGAAGCAATTTGGGAATATGTCATCACAATTGAAGGCTTGATAATGTTGAGTATCAAGAGATATTTTCTCATTACCAAAGAATTTATCGAGCCTATAAGGCAAGCATGTTGAGGTGTCGCCCACTTGTCTTCAACCAATCAGAAAACTCCAGTTACACGTGTTCAAGCACATTCAATCATATTATGCCAAGGGTACCTCTACCTTATCTATTTTCTCATTGGTTCTCAAAAGCATTGTAATTTTCTTATTGGCCCACAAAGTTGTGCCTTCATGTAATTGGATGATAGTGTGGCAACCCTAATTAGGGTTTGTAATGGGTTAATCTTGGCCCTTGATCTTGAATCGATCTTGGTCCTTCATTTTAATTGAACGGCTATAAAAGGCCAAGGCTTTCTCATTTGTAACATGTAAGATTAGAGGTAGAGTAGAAGAGGAGACTTGTTGAAATTGATGTCATAATGCTATCAAAGTAATTGTTGATTCATTGTTGGTCTTCATGGTGGAATACTTGTGTTGCTTTGAAGTATTGCATGATTTCTTCATCTCTTCACTTAGGATTTTATTTCAAGTTGACTAGAAATAATGTTTAGTTTGGATGCATCTTTGGTGAGCTCGCTTAGACCAAACCACTAGCTACTCGCTGATTGTAAGTTTGTCTTGCGTGGTCCAATGGCATTTATATGAACTTAACTTCGATTATTGCTTGCACATTGATATGCATCGATGGATGGTGTTAATAGAATGGTGGTAGTTTGAACATCTTACATTTACCTTAGGATATTGCACTAGCTTGGTTGATGTCGATGACTAAACTAAGTCTAGTAGAGTCACAAAGACATCCATAGTTTCTTGCATTATAGGAGTAGATTAGCTTTCTAAGTCCCTTTCCCTCGCAATTTATTTGGTTAAAAGTGATTGAAAAAGTTAAAGTCAAGTTGATATCTCTTGATTGAACAGCATAAGTCCCTTTGTGATAACCAGCATATCACATCATAAAGCTGAGTGAAAGTCCACAGTAAGAAGGAACCTTGAGGTTGTCTCATTTGATCACACAATCCAGATACATTGTTTAGCATATGAGCATCCTTATTCAAGAGAGAGTTGGAGATTTGGTGTTTCATCTAGGAATACTAAATATTTGATTCTACACGTTGTAGTGGAACAAAACTTACATCAACATGTATCCCTCCACCTGATCAATCCATGTGCATTATAGGTCTCACCTTCTCTCAAGTTTTCTCAACCATTGATCTTTCTAATAATTTCCACCATTGGTCAAATCTTGTGAGGCATATAAATAAGACCTTCACTCGTCCTTTTCTCCCTAGAGTTAGCATTTCAAGAGGTCAAGAGCATTACTATCATTTTGAGGAAGCCTATCAAGCATTATCATTAACAAGAGCTAGCATCCATTATCAAGCATAAGTCTTGATACTATCATGATGATATCAAAGTTATGCTACAAAATCTCAGAGCAAATTTACATCAAACATTCAAGCAAATATCAAGTAACAATGTAGTCTCCTAAGGTGGTTGTGTTGGCACTATTATTTATCATTCAATTTGACCATAGATCTTTGAATCCATTTAGTGATTTTGTGGATTGTGAGTTTGGGTCTTGCATTATATTTGTTTCCTTATTTTGATTCACATTTTCATACCTTTCACAAGTATCTTCTCAACAATATGAAAATTCCAAAGATTATTGTTTGTTCGATTGGACTCGGGAATGTTCTGAGAAAAAAGATGATGAATTTGATGAGGAAGGATGGAATGCTGTGAATAATGACTACTATCAACTTCAAAATATTGAAAAGTGGGACATGCAACAAATTGATAAGATAGAACTTTCTTTTGAGAATAAGGATAATGCCATATAGAATGATACGAAGAAGGAAGATCCATTCAATGTGATTGTGACCTCATTATAAGTTGGTGCTAATAGGTTGGCAAGGAAAGAAGGGACATGCTGAAAATACTTTATCAAGTCTCATCTAAGTCTAGTAGAGTTGGAAGTGGCAGGGGTAGTGCTAAGTTATACTGCACCTCTCTTTTGATTTTTTACTTGTAGATCGCCCTATTCCTACATCAGAATATGGAGATGCATATTCCTCACAAGTAGAGAAACTGAAGGAAGATTATGTCAAAAACATGATGAAGCATGTTTGGGAGATAATTGATCTTAAGTATGCAAAGAAAGTCCAAGAGAGCCAAGAGACCTTGAAACCACAAAAGGGGCCCTAATAGTGAGGATTTTGATGCCCATGTTGGTGCAATCCACATGGAAATTTTGATCACTTGCTAATAGTTTTTAAAGAAGAGCTAAAATATATTAATGGAAAGAAGTACTAAGAAACTCCCACATGAGAACTAACTTGGGCAGATTGTAATATATACCCATAATTTAAAATAAAAAAAGAAAAAGAAAAAAAACTTGGCAACAGAAATACAATGAAATATCCAATGTCACTTTCTAATCACCCAATTTCTAAGATTGGCAAGGTGAGAGCATATGGTTAACCAGACTACACAACTATCTACAATGCACAAATAAAGGAGACACACTAGGTGGCAAGCCAGCCAATCTCACTTTTTCAGTTGAGTGTGATGTCACAATATGCATGGGCATCTCCACTTATTCAATGAGTGAAAATTTATATAATAATAAATAAAAGTAAATCCACTTATTTCAGTGCAGTAAACAAGCACAACCGCTTCTTCAGTGTTTTATGCCATTATAAACAGTCAAGGCGAATCCACTTATTCAACAGGGTAAGCAGTTACAGCACATCCACTTATTCAATGGTGAACAATGGTTGTGTCCCTTCTTGTAGATGCCCTAGTTTTTTCCCTAAATCACAATTTCAAGTAGAACAAGAAGTGGAATAGAATTGGTAACATTATGTACCCAGTTAAGATCCTGCAATATGTTAGAAAATCATTGAAACATAATCCACAAAATAGATCTTCTTTGTTAGAGATATTAAAACATAGATTATTGCAACTAGGGTCAGGAACATCAAAATTACCACAAGATATATTAAATTTATTGATGGAGCCCAACCATAAGAGAGGCAGGATAAGGGGTATATTAGGGGGCCTTAACAAATCCTCTTAGATGAGGGGGTGTATCTAGTGAGAGATCCATAATCCATTAACCCTTTACACTAGACCCAAGAGCTGATTATCATTCCTCTTGCCCTCGTGTGGCTCTTGCCATCTAAATGAGGGGGTGTATCTAGTGAGAGATCCACAATCCATTAACCCTCTACACTAGACCCAAGAGCCAATTATCATCCCTGCTTGCCTCATGTGGCTCTTGCCATCTAGATGAGGGGGTGTATCTAGTGAGAGATCCATAATCCATTAACCCTCTACACTAGACCCAAGAGCCAATTATCATTCCTCTTGGCCTCATGTGGCTGCCATCCAAATGACGGGGTGTATCTAGTGAGAGATCCATAATCCATTAACCCTCTGTCATAGGCCCAAGGGCCGATATTATCCCTCTTGGCCTCGTGTGGCCATTGCCATCCATATGAGGGGGTGTACCTCGTGAGGAGTCCTTAGGAGAATAAATGAATAGTGATTCACATAAGAAATATCAACTAATATGTTAGATATACTAAGCACACATCTCATGCATACAACTGTTTAAGAGGAATGCTATTGCTTGCAATAAATAGTAGTCGATCGCTTGATCCATCTAAGTGCCTGATCGCTGATGCCTGATCTACTCTTATAAGTATCTTCAATCGTGAAAAGATTACCTTTAACATATCTATCATGAAGAGATGTATTTTCCTTGTGTTTGGATAGTGCCCACATTAATGGAGGACTTTAGCATAACTCCTCTTAACAAAGTTATTATTTTGATGTTGCTCGGCAGCTGCTAGTTGTTCATGAATGGGGTGCTCCTATGGATGATTAGCATGGTAGTTGTTACCTGTCCCTGACATAGATTCATGCCTTATAGGAGGCTATCAGAATTTTGAGACAAGATTATTTTCGGTTGGTAGTCGACCGAGATCACCTAGTAGAGTGGGGAAGTACAGCATATGAGGCACTCTTGGATAGAGAGGATGAGGTGAGTGAGCTTACTCGGAAACTCACGATGACTTCTGAGATTTTAGAGAGCACTCAGTTGGCTCTCCAGGAGTCACAAGTTCAATTAGCAGAGGTGAATGTGGAATTGGTGCAGCTTCAGTCTACACCAGCACCAGATCCAGTGCAGTTACATATTGTGGTGTCTGGTGATTTGGTGATGTCCACAGTTGGGATTGTTGAATGTGATGCAGTTAGGGATACATCCACCCTTGATTCTAGTGTTGGAGGTACAGGTTCACTTCCATCGGATACATGTGCAGTTGAGTTAGGCACTTCAGTAGAGGGTTGCAGTGTGCCTGTTATTGGGGTGGATATTTCGGTTGGGATGGATACTCCAGTTGCTAGCATTGCGTAAGGTGATATAGTACAAGACGTTGTGGGTAGTGTAATGGACATGTCAGTGATCAGTGTTTCAATTCATGACACTACTCCTTTGATTGCTCAGCAGGGGGACATGGTATCACCTGAGTTGGTTGTTAGTGATCACATAGCTGGTGATGATAGGCAGTTGGTTACGTCACAGTTACACGATGACCAATTATGGATCCGAGGGGAGCAAATGGATGCTACCACCTCTAAATTCTACTGCACAGAGTCATTCCTGGATCACCTTCTTGAGAGTTCAAAATTTCGTGAGGGATCTTACCGAGCTTCTGAGAGTGTTCTCATACAGGGTACTGGCGCGATTCGGTGTCTGGTGAGAGAGATTGTAGGTACCTTGACTACGACGCTCCCTCACAGAGATTTCGAGGTTGGGTTTGCTGAGAGGGTCACCCATGACCCTGTCCAACCAGTTGTGCAGAGTTCAAGATTGGAGCCATCTTTGGGTTCGCGACTGGTGGATTATGAGCCTCTAACAGAGATCGGAGCATTTTATCGCCGTTACACAGTGACGAGTGCTCATTATTTTTCCTTTGACCCACATGTTGATGAGTTGATGGCACATAGACGTGGGTTGGCCCCCAGTCCTTATCATCCGTTATGGGATGGGTTCTCGCCATCAGCAGTTGATGGGAGTTTTGGCTGCAAGTCAGTAGCAGGTGACTCGCAGAGTTATGGTGACTGCAGAGATTATACGATGGGTGGATATTCGGGTCCTAGTACAGCTGTGTTCAAGGGTATTCATCACTGTTGTGCAGATGGTCTACACACTCAGTACAGGTCAGTTGGGTGTGCAGGGGGAGTTCAGGGTGTATGTGATCTGAGTCACCCATACATCTTGGTTTTTGATGGTCCTGAGATCTATTTCTGTTGGGATCCGAGCAGAGACAGATTCAGTACGGGAGTCTGGGTGAGTGGTTGTTATGGATCTTTTTACAGAGTCATCCCGTTTGTTTTTCAGGGGATGCTACAGGAGCCTGCACTTTGCGCGAGGGGCATGGCTTACAGTTTTCTGTGGGATCCAGGTGGATAGTGATGTTTCTTGTTTCGATGATTGCTTGGGGACAAGCAATCTTGTGGAGGGAGGACTGTAATGTCCCCATTTTTAGCAAGTGATTGAATTGATGGTGCCAGGTCATTATTGCGATCCCCGTGGTCTGGCGAGGTGTTTAGAGGGACATTAGTGTGAACTTACTATTTATAGTAAGTCAATGGATAGTTCTGATGAGCTCAAATGAGTTAGAGGAGTTGAATGATGCTCTCAGTTTTCATTTCTGGCTTCCGGTTTAGGCTCCAAGAATCTAGCATCTATTTTTAGTAAGTCACCCCGTCAAGTTCATTCGTCATCTTTCAATATCGGGATCACTCCTGTGTGGACAGAACTCGATTCTGATGCTTCTTCAGTTGTTTTCGCAAGACGGGTGGATTATTATTATTATTTATTTAAATTTGCTAAGGTTGCCATTATTGTGGGTATTATATGCTAGGCACCTTAGTGTTATAGCTCGTTGGAACCAGGATGAAAAGTTTTAAATCTTGGGCACAAGAAACAGGGACCTTGTGTGTCATAATTTCATGATATTGATGAAATGGTCATTTTTGGAGCCAAATGAGTTAATAAATTATATTACTCAATATGTGCCTAAGTATAAAAAGTGTTTAAGTGAAAAGTGTGGGAGAGAAGACACTTTTTAATTATAAAAACAATGCTTTGTGAAAGGCAAATCATTTGAATATTATATAATTTTTCTTCTTGAGCCTTAGGCTAGGGTTTCTGAGTTCTACAATTTTGCAATTGTGCTGAGGTAAACAATTGCATGATCTCTCTACTATCGAATATGTGGCTAGGAGAGGAAATTTATATTGAGTTTAATTCATTGTTGTGTGGAGTTTGTTGAAGGATCGATTACACACTGAAAGTGTAATTATTTTCTAATATTGTTATCGTTGAACTAAGTCCTGCCTGAAAGAGGACGTTTATTGCAAGAGTTGAGAGTTGTTTCGAATTACAAATTCATTCTGGGATGAATCGGTTAAGTCTGAGGAAGCTGCATTTGAGAGGGGAGAAGTCTGCCGTCTCTGGGTAGCGAATTTATTAACGTGGGAGTGCTATCTGCTGGCCAAGCGTGGAGTTCCCTGTTCAAGCGTGCTGGAGCATCAAATTCAGGGATAAATGCAGGTTGCGTGACTTGTCGGGGATAATTCGTGAACCTGTAACTGCATTACAGTGGTGAACGTGGATGTTGGTTGGCTGTCATCACCACATCAAACGTCTATATTGGCAAATATCAGGTCCATCTCATTATTGCATTTGCTAAATAATTAATAAATGTATTTTTCCAGAATCTATCAATAATAAATATGCTGAAAATGATTATGGTTGTGGATTGAAAATTACAATCTGAAATTGATTATATGAATAAAGGGATACCTTCTTGCAAAGTTATCATTTGTGGTTGCAATAACCTATCAATTCTCAGAAGAGCAATTAAGGGTCATTACAGATCCCAATAAAAGGCATATTTGATGATATTAATACGATGCTACTGGATTTTAATTGAAGGCCACAAGGCTTGTTTGTAGAAGCCATATGAAGCATACGGTTGGTCAATGTGTAGCCATTCAACCCATTTGTCCTAAACTCCTTAGCAAGGAAAACAATTGCAACTTCAAGGTTGGCAAGACCGTTGATGATGGTAGTAGCAGTTATCCTTAGTCCTAGGTGATGTTAGGGTTGGAGGCCAGTCCTGGGAATGCGATGGAAAGTGGGGAGGAGAGTGCAGATGGCTCTGTAAGTGGAAAAGGATACCAGAATGCACTGAATGGGGAACTTCGTATTGAGTTTGTTGGTTGGAAAAGTGAGGACTGCTTTCAAGTAGGTGTTGCAAGCATAGAAGATATTGTAAAAATACTACAATATCTTGTAAAATGTCCGATCTCAGCCTGAAGACCAATATTTTTATGAAAAAATCATCCATCGCCATGGACTGAAAATTCCTGACATTTTTCAATATTATCTGGTTCTAACTCTAACAAGCACTGAATTGTTTCAATTTTGGTTGTTTGTTTTGATGAAAAATGTGGTATATTTGCAGCGTTTGATATGACAATATAATGCAGCAAATAAAAGATATTGCAATAATAATTTTCCAACTCAAATCTGAAATTGCATTGAAAATACACAGCTGAAAAATTCCAGATTTTTATAGCAGCTTGAATACTCAGAATTTTGACAATATATTGACAACCCAGTTCATTAAAAAACCCCTATTATCTAACACAACAATACCCAAAAAATCTAGGAGTTACAATTAATGAACTCACAGGTAATCCGTAATACATGCCTGGAAACCCTCTGAAAGGATGAAAAACAAAAGCAAATGAATTCTTCAATAAACAAATGCTTGTAATCTGATTTATAATTGTACCCATAATATCTTTAGAATCTGCAGTTGATAAACCTTCAAACACATGCTCAAACCCTCGTCCAAAATCTTCAAAACTTCACCAATTAAGCTCAAACATGACTTATGTATAAAGTCATCGTCGGATTGCACAATTAGTTGGATATTTCACCAATTCAAAGTGCTGAAGCCCGTGTAGAATTTACAATTCCACCATGCTTAAATTCTTTAAACCCTCGTTTCTTCACTTCACCCAAATCAACAAAAAATAAATGCACAATAGAAATGATTTGCTTTTTGGCACAAGCATTGCTTTTATAATAATAAAAGATATCTTCTTCAAGACACCAAAAGAAAATAGCTTCTCTCACACACTTTTCACTAAAGAGCCTTCATCAATACACTTTTCA
>MU211563.1:0-10666 GCA_018584345.1 Thuja plicata
ATTGGAACCTTTTGTAAAGATCTGATTCAATTAATATTTTATGTGTTTATTTTAGAGATTTAATATTCTTTAAAATTCTTTTGGATCTTAACAAACACCACCAGTAATCTTCATAAATATTCAACTATTTATTACATTGCAGCCTCCAATTTTTTGTTTAATTGAATTGGAAGGTTTCATGACATGAAGTCGTGTCCCTTCAACAATTTGTTGATTCTAGAATCTCAGCCTTTATTTGCATTTGAACTATAAGGTTTCACACCTAAAAATAAGATGTGTCCCTTCCATAGTTAATTGGACGCTTGTCCTCTTATAGCTACTCCAAGTCCATCATTTAAGGAAAAATTTATCTCACCATGGTAGGTGAATTCCTCACCTATACAAGGTGACCCCTTCCTTGACCCTAATGGTTTTAGATTTGCCGATTGCATTAGTTTAAATTCTCTAACCTTTTACCAAATTTGTTTGTGCATATCAGGGATACAATCATGACTTCCATGAGATCACATTTCTTTGAAGCATTTTGACAAAACATTTTGACCACCTTGTGTATGGTTCCATAGTTTGCATACATATCTAGTCCGAAGCCTCCATTCTGCACATGTTTCATCCATGAATTTGACATGCACAAATTGCTTATCATGTCAGCTGCATTTAACCAACTAATGTCACAAAAATCATCTAATAATATATGTATGTATATATATGTATATGTATATGTATGTATATATATCTATATATGTATATGTATATGTATATGTATTATATGTATATATATATGTATATATGTATATATATATATATATGTTTGTATATGTATATGTATATGTATATGTATATGTATATATGTATATATATATATATATATATATATATATATATATATATATTTGTTTTGTTGTTNTATATATATATATATAATTTTTTTTGAACTTTTTAATAGATTTTCCAATTTTTAGAGATTTTTGTCAGGACATTTTTCAATCATTGAATGAGGTGAAAGCCATATGTCAAAATTTATTATCAAACATGATTGTATTTATTTTCCCCAATGTCTAGCAAGGCATGGAATATTATGAATGGATGAATGAGCTAATGGGATGGAAATGCATAGGTGAATGATGGGGGTAGCTTATTATGGAATCAGAGCTGATCTGGATGCAAGGGCTATCTCACAATGGGATAACATGTTTACCAAATCTAAGGGACTGGATATGTGGCTATTTAGGAAATGACATGACACATGGAATGGCATGGGATCAATGGGGATGGACATGTAAAGAGGTTTATGAAAATATGTTCTTCATTTTTATGTCCTTAATTTTGATCAAGACCAAGAAAGGGATTTGGGATAGGCAATATGAGATAATGCAATGAATGATTGAAGTAAGGGATGGATAAAAAATGATATGTATTTTAAGGTGTGGATAAAGTGAAGTAGAAAGGATGCATGAATCCTTGTAAAAGATCAAAGATGGAAAAAAAGATATGGATGGATGTGGGATCATGAAGGATGTGATAGGTAGGATATCATGAATGAAACTTTCCCCCAAGCATAGAGTACAAGAGGGTAGTAGACTATACATGATGCATGTTTGCCACATTTTCATCGTGGTACTTTCCCAAAGCACCACAATAAGTGGTTTTCAACATAGGATGAATTATTTCTCTTTGTTTCCTTTTTTTTGAATTTTTTTGGAAGACATTGGATTTAGGAAATAACATGAAGGAAGGACTCAAGCATCTTGTTCTTTAGATAGTACTCTTTAAGGATGTTCTATAATGGACCATGGCTATTAAAAGTATACCCAAATATGTTGATAGGGTGATGACAAACTGGGATGAAATGAGTGATAAAAATGGACTAGTGTATGAGTTTTATGCATAGGATTGGATAAGGGGGACGAAAGGATGGAAATTTGGTGTTGGAAAATGAATGGGGTTTTGGAAGATTTTTGCATTGATGGATAGAAATTTTTGCAAGATCAACATTGGCACAAACCTTGAGGGGCGGTGGAGTGATTTAAGAAAAATAGATTTTGGATTTTGGGATTTAGATGGAGGAATGTATATGGATTTTGGGTTACAAGGACCCAAAATGGATGAAAGAGGTGATGGAGTATGTAAGGTAGTGGATTTTGGGACATAGGGACACAAAATATATTTGGAAGATGGAAGCCATTTATGTGGAGGATTTATGGGAGCATTTGGGATAGAAAGTTTGGATTCCAATTTTGATTTTTATTTGGGATATTATGCTTCGAGGAACTGCTTGGGAATCTACATGGTTTTTAATTTTTCATTCTTTTGTGGGTCCTTGGAATGCATTGCTTGCCCAATAGATTTAGGAACCCATATAGATTTTGAATTTTATTTTTTCTTAGCTAGCCTTTGTGGCCTGTTGGATATTTCTTTTTATTTTTGGATCATATTTTGCTTTATTTTTACATGTTGATTAGACAAGACATGTTGATCCTTGATTGCATGTGTATTTCTTGAATTATGGACTTTACACTTGTCATCCAAATTGCTTGGAAGGGAAGTGATATTCATGGGTGGATATGAATTGTATGGAGGCCTTTTGGATGGGTAGATGGTTCTCAAAGATGTGTGCCTTAGCTGACTTGCATGTTGGAAAGGGTAAGTGGATTGTGAACTAGTGGATGGAGGAATATATGGACCTAAGATGGGTGGAAGGGATAAAGACTTTGACTTTTGGATGTAAGGACCCAAAAGAGACTTGGATGATGGGGAAGGTGTATGCTTGGGTTTATATGGAGGAATGTTGGATATAGAGTGGATATCAACATCTTGATGGTGAGTTATATAGCTCAAGCCCTAATAATAGGGATTTTCTTTTATATCAAGGGATTCTATTATACCTTGTTCATTGAGTCCTAGCCCCTTTCCTTGATAATGCATTTTCTGACAAATCTTCTTGGCAATTGGATACTATTTTTTTTTGAAACAAGATGCAAGTCCATTTTGAGGCGGAGGAGGCATATATGGAATAGTAGGACTGCGAAGTAGACCAGACTGAATGGAAGTGGATGAACCAATTTGATATGTAATAGGCTCATTATTAACTTGGATTGGGTTGATGGAATCTTGAGGTGTACATGGGGTATATGACATGGAGATGGAGGGAAGACAGGATCTTGTGGTGGACAGGGAGGAATAATTTGATCTTGACATGGAAGAAGATCATTGTATGGAGTATGAGGGATATCATGGTCTTACTTAGGAGATGGATTATGAATGGGACTTAGAGGAATATTTTTCTCTTGAGATGGAAGGAGATCATTTTGGAAAGGAAACAAATGGTTAAGGGGATCATCATGAGATTATGAAAATATGGGATCTTGGTTAAAGATTGGATGAGATTGGACATTCTTAGTATCTTCAGGTTGACCAATTTTAAGAATTGTTTCCTTGCACTTTAGATTATCCTCTTGACATGGGTATGAGATTGGATATGTATGGTGTATTCTTGAAAGAACTCAATGCTTGGGAATGATGGGAATGGACATTGACTGGGAGTCATTGAAGTATCTTTTCTTGGGAATTGAGTATATGGTGGCATGTGATCTAAGGCTGTTGAATTGTAGAAGGGAATGGCTTTAAAGAATGGATCATCTGGGATTGGTATCATGGATAGCCCTTGTGGGGTAACTTTAATGGTGTCAACATTGTATGTATTATTAGAATAAGTGTTAAAAGTAATTTGTATTTGAAAGGAGGAAACGATGATAAGACCCTTATTGCTGAAATTTTGTTGATGATATTATATTTGGAGGTAATGATAACCTATGCACTTCATTTTATAATGAAATGAGGAAAGAATTTGAAATGTCAATGTTTGGAGAGATCAATTTTTTTCTTGGCTTGAAAATTTTACAACAGACTACAGGTATCTATATTACTCAATCAAAATACATCAAGGAAGTAGTGAAAACATTAAGAATGGAAGAATCAAAACCAATCCAAACACCCGTGGTGATAGGATGAAAATTGAAAAAAGAAGACAAGACACCTCAGGTAAATCAGACTTTATACAGATCTATGACTGGTAAATTGATGTATGTTGTACACACAAAACTAGACATAGCACATGTAGTTGGAATTATGACAAGATTTTTTGCTAGTCCCAGAGGATCACATATGACTAATGTAAAAAGAATTTTTAGATATCTGAATAACACTGAAGATTATGGACTATGGTACAAAAGGGAAGGAAAGATTGAACTGAAATTTTATATTGATGTTGAGTTGGCTAGGAACATTGATGATAGAAAGAGCACTACTGGTGGAGCATTCTTTATTAGAGAAAGATTAGTTACTTGTATAAGAAAGAAGCAAGGATGCATATCTTAGCCAACTACAGAAGCAGAATATGTTGCTACTGATGCAAATTGTTCAAACATTGCATGGATCAAACAACTTTTGAAAGGCATGAATGAAGAGATCACTGACCCAGTGATAATTTGCTGTGACAATACAAGTGAAATAAATATTTCAAAGAACCCTATGATACATGCAAAGACAAAGCATATATCTATCAAATATCACTACTTAAGGGAACAAGTACAAGATAAACAATTAATACTAGAATATGTACAATCAAAAGAACAACTTAGAGACATATTCACTAAACCCTTACCGAAGGATACATTTAAGTACTTGAGAGGTAGACTAGGAGTTCATCCCTTGTCTATTGGTCACTAAGCTGAATAGGAGGTTGCATCAACCTACATGAAATAAAAATATCAATCATGTTGATGCAAAGCTAAACTGGATTGACACAGACATATTAGTACACTGCAAGGTACCTACTGCACTGAACACCAGAGATATGTTTGGCTACTGAAGAGCTGCATATTTATTTTTAGCGTTGCTATCAAAGGGAGAGAATGATCAATGAAATATCTATCCATCAAAGGGAGAAAAGAGAAAAGGAGAGACATATCTATCTACAAAGAGATTCAAGAACAAAAAAAGTCAAATATGCAGGGATTATTTGCATGGTGAGTTTTTAATGTTGAAACAATTTATAGATTCAAGCTAGGGAGAGATACAAAATTGTTGCTGTTGTAGAACTAGAATTTGGTATTTTTGTATTGCATTTTTATACTGCATATTTCATATTGTGTTTCCATCAATGCTAAAGGGAGAGATTGATGAACTACAACTGATTGTATGTTTTAAGTCATTTGTTGATAGTCAACCAAGTTACAGATGTGATGATAAACATTACCAGTTAATATATTGTCATTGATGTCAACTTATTTGAGTATCATTATAGTGACCATCATTTGTTATGAATTGAATATCTGGAATGAACAAAGTTTATGTGGTCAGTAAATGAAGGGTTTTGTATACACCGAGAGACAGTGAAGACCAAGTAAAACACAATGTATATCAAGCACAGTGATAACCGAGCTAGGGATCACCGACACAACACAGTATTGACCGAGCAATTTAATCAAACTGAGGAAGACTAGAATGTTGAGCTGGAAATTGATAATTTTGAGGTAAATGTTAAGGTTTGTTATGTTGATCAAAGATTTATGAAAATTCAAGGAAGATCGGATGACAAAGATTGAAACATGTTGTTTACACAACTGTCGAGGATGGTTTAAGCAGCAAAATCAATGATGGAGATTAAGCAACAAAATCTAAAGGATGGAAATTAAATAAGTTATGATTTCTATATAAGAGACAAGAGATTCATTTTGAATAACATGTTAGGAACCTGTGTGTTCCTTCTATTTATTTTGTTAGTGTAGTGTTGTTGGACGCATATGCTTTGTAAGTCATCCCGTAAGTATATTTTATTATCCCACATGCATAGGTAGTAATACTATTCTAGATTGTACTTAGTATATAAGTGTGTATTGATCCCTTTGATGGTACTAACAAATTTATTGTATTAAGCTTTCTCAAAGGAGGTTACCCCCTCGAAGTGGCCCGCAATCAATAGATTCACTCAGAGTTTTAATGTTGCTCTATATTTTTGTTATTTCATGCATGTTCATCATATTTCTACAGGAGGTTCCTCTCATCTAGTATCAGAGCACTTTCTTGGGCTCGCTAGGTGGAAATTCTATCAATTTTTTTTTCCGTCGTGGCCTTCAGGTTCATTTTTTCCATCTGGGTTCATTTCAAATTATAGCATTTCTTGTTATTACAGTATTTCATTTCATTTTTTTAGCCATAGATTCCTTGCTTTCTTCCTATTTCCTCTCAAAGTTCCCCAGAACCCCCAAAATACCATTCCACATACTTCCTTCCTTGAAGACCCTACCCCAAATTCCACATATCAAAGCCCTAAATCCCTCATTTATCTAATTTTAGGGTTTGCCCTAACTTTTTCGCTTCTCAGCCAATCGCCACCAAATCTGGCCACAAGGTTCATTTCCTAATTCTTCTCCTTTGTTCCTCTTGGACCGCTTGTCCCATTCCACCTCCCCAGCACTGAAAACCTCATTTTTATTTTTCCCTTTTCATTAGGAAGTGTCCAACCACTCGTCAAACCCCCATTAACCATCTGCATTTTTCCCAAATCCAAGTTTGTCCTAACTGAAATTTTTTATGTTTCTATTGTTCTACCCACTTCAAAAATAAAAAATAAATAAAAAATAAAAAAAATCCTTCTATATGGTTTTCACCCGTACAGGAGCAAAAATCATGGAGGAACTTGCATCCCTCAACACCAAACTTCAAGATCTGGATGAAAAATTTCTCGGTCTCACTCTTCAACATTTAGCCATGAACCAAAACCATTCTAGAGACACTGGGTTCTCTTCTAGAAATTTTTGTGGACTGAAGCTTGATTTTCCTCGCTTTGATGGTGTTGATTTGACTGGATGGATTTATTGAGCAGACCAGTATTTCAGCTTGCATAATACTCTGGATATCAACAAAGTGCCGCTTGCATCTTTTCATTTGGAACATGAAGCTCTTCAATGGTTCTCTTGGTACATCAAGGCTAATGAAGACCCAACATGGACAGAATTGTGCACCCTCCTTTTGCAGGGCTTTGGCCCTAGTTCTTTTGATGACTTCACAGGAGCACTCACTAAACTTCACCAAACAGGCATAGTAAGAGAATACCAGACAAAGTTTGAAAAATTAGCTAATCACACAGAGGGATTGTCTAATGAATTCTTCCCTAGTTTTTTTGTTAGTGGTCTGAAGGATGCACTTTGATCTGAAGTAAAAAAAATTTGACCCACTACAATGATGGAAGCCCTTGGGTTGGCTAAGTTAGCAAAGGAAAAGATTAGTTCTCTATAACATTCTAGATCCAATTTTGTTCCATTTCAAAATATCGGTTCTCCACACCCTCAAGTCACGCCATCTCGCAAAACTACTCCTATCAAGAACTTATCTGAAATAGAGATGCGGGCTCGGCGAGAAAAAAGGATTTGTTATAATTGTGATGAGAAATGGTCTTGGGGCTATAGATGTGTTCAACAAAAGCTCTATCTCTTGGATGTGGATTCTCCACCTAAACTAGAAGAGTATGTAGATGCTCACACAATGGTAGATGATGAGGTTCAGCCTCAACAGCCGCTTGCTGAACCTCCTTCACCAGAAGCCCAACCAGAGATATTTGTCCATGCTTTGGAGTCACTACCCCACAAATCATGCGGGTCCAGGGTTTCTTCAAGAAGATCCCTCTTACTATACTCATTGATTCTGGTAGAACTCATAACTTCATTGACCCCTGAATAGCCAAATAATACATCCATCAGTGGTCTCTAGTACTCCTGCAGATCTACAACAAACTTTGGATAAGTATTTAGGTGTATTTTCTGAACCTATGGGATTTCCCCCTTCTTGCCCAGAGAACCACTATATTCAGCTCCTTCCTGGTAGCATTCTGCCCAACATCAGGCCCTACCACTACCCATTTCATCAGAAGACCAAAATCGAGATGCTTGTTCGTGACTTACTAAAGCAAGGTATTATTCACCCTAGTACCAGTTCCTTTTCTTGTCTAGTTCTACTTGTCCACAAAAAAGATGGGTCATGGTGACTCTGCATTGATTTCTAAGCACTTAATCATCTCACCATAAAGGATAAGTTTCCCATTCTAGTTTTTGATGAACTTCTTGATGATCTTCATGGCACTCATTTTTTATCCAAGTTGGATCTTCATTTTGGGTATCATCAAATTAGGGTTGATGAGGAGGATATCCCTAAAATAGCCTTCCACACACATGATGGTCACTATGAATTTTTAGTCATGCCCTTTGGCCTCACTAATGCTCCTTCAACATTTCAAGCAGTGATGAATAAAATATTTTGGCCATACCTTCAGAAATTCATTTTGGTCTTCTTCGATGATATCCTCATCTATAGCAAAACTTGGGCTAAACATCTCCATCATCTGGAGCTCGTAATGCAACTTCTCTCTGATCATCAACTCTATGTGAAATAGTCTAAATGTGTGTTTGGCTAGGAGGAATTGGAGTATCTCAAGCATATTGTTGCATAGCAAGGGGTTTGGGTGGATCCTACAAAAATAGATGCCATGAAAAATTGGCCGCATCCTCAAACTCTCAAGAGCCTTTGGGTTTTTTTGGGGTTGAATGGCTATTACCACAAGTTTGTGAAGAATTAGGGGAATATTGCAGCACCATTGACAACTATGTTAAAAAAGGATGCTTTTACTTGGACCCATGTTGCTGAGAATGTTTTTGAACAATTGAAACAAGCTATGTGCAGTACACCTGTTCTCGCTATGCCAAATTTTCACAAGCCCATCACTATTGAGAGTGACACTTGCGGCAATCGACTAGGTGTTGTTCTCCTTCAAGATGACCATCCTATTGCATTCACTAGAAAATCCCTTTCTGGTAATAATTTATCCCTATCTACATATGAAAAAGAAATGATGGCTATTTTGCATGTTGTACAGAAGTGGTGACCTACCTCCTAGGGAGTCATTTTTGCATCAAGTCCGATCACCAAAGTCTAAAAGACTTCCTGGAACAATGAGTATCTTCCCCTACATAATAGAAATGGGTTGACCAACTCATGGGGTATGATTATGAGATCACCTACAAGAAGGGTAAGGACAATATTGTGGTAGACGCTCTTTCTCGCACATTTGATGATCAAGCTTCCCTTTCATCTATTTCTATGCCAATTCCCAATTGGTTAGAATATGTTCAGCAGGGCTATATCAGTGAATCTTCTTTATCTCAAATCATTCACCATTTGGCCAATAATCCTTCTATTGTACCGCATTACTCTTGGGATTGTGCTTCTCTCTGATACAAGGGTCGTCTAGTGCTTCCTCAAAATCTAGATCTGCAACAGTCTATCTTTTATGAACTACATGCCTCTCCTTTGGCAGGGCACTCTGGGTTCCTCAAAACTTATGAGTGGGCAAGGTGTAACTTCTTTTTGAAAGGAATGAAATAGATGATTCAACAAATGGTGGCTAAATGTGATACCTTCTAACACCACAAGGCTAAAATGACCCTCCTTCCTGGATTGCTGGAACCCTTGCCCATCCCTACACGGATTTGGACTGATATTTCTATGGATTTCATTGAAGGTCTTCCTAAATCTGGTGGCAAGACAATGATCTTGGTTGTGGTTGATCATCTCTCCAAATATAGTCATTTTTGTGCCCTCAGCCACCCCTATACTACCTCCTCAGTTGCACAAACCTTCATGGACCAGATCTTCTATCTTCATGGCCTCCCTTCTTCCATTGTCTCAGATCGTGATGCAACTTTTACCATTCATTTTTGGATTGAATTGTTTCAACAAACTAGCACCAAACTGAAGATGAGTTCGGGTTATCACCCAAAAAATGATGGTCAGACCAAAATTTTCAACAAATGCTTGGAAACTTATCTTCACTGCTTCACTTTTGAACATCAACATCAGTGGGCCAAGTGGGTTCCTCTTGCTAAATTATGGTACAATAACTCTTACCACACTGCATCTAAAATGACTCCATATGAAGTAGTCTATGGTCAAGCACATCTAGTGCTCCTTCCCTACACTCCCAACAGCTCACCAGTCCAAGAAGTTGACACAGTTCTCTGCACCAGGGATCAGATTCTTTGCACCTTACAGGATAATCTTCACATGGCCCAAAATTGAATGAAATAGCAGGCAGATCAACACCATTTTGAGCACTCATTTCAAGTTGGGGATATGGTTTTTCTTTGTCTACAGCCATACAAGCAATCATCCCTGAAGCATAAATGGCATCATAAGCTAGCCCTAAAATTTTATGGGTCATATAAGGTTTTGCAGAAGATTGGTTCAGTTTCTTATAAACTGGAACTTCCTCCTTCTTCCCACATCCATCCAATATTTCACGTTTCTTGTCTCAAGCAAGTTATCGGCACCAATGTCAGAGCCCAAACTGCTCTACCTAAAATGGATAAGGAAGGATCCATTATCTTTGAGCCTAAGGCAATCCTTGACCGACACACTCGTCAGCTTCGCTCTCACCCCATCTCTAAGGTCCTGATTTAGAGGCACAGAATGCAACTAGAGGATACTACATGGGAACCCCTTCTTCAGATTCAACAACAATTTCCACACCTTAAGCTTTGAGGACAAAGATTTTTTCTAAGAGAGAGGGGATGTTAGGAACCTATGTGTTCCTTCTATTTATTTTGTTAGTGTAGTG
>JAGRRI010011499.1:0-10945 GCA_018584345.1 Thuja plicata
TTCTTGCAGGTTTCAAATAATAATATTTTAGATCTTGCAGGATATACATTATATTATCTCAAAAATTTTGTGTGTGCATGCATGCATGCATCTCTTTTCTCTAACAATTGTTTTCATTGACAGTTTGCTTGTAGGGTATTTACCTTTGGTTTGCTTCTTAAATCTCTATTATTTTTCTGTCTGATAGCTTTCTACGGTGTTTTACATTCATATTTTATCTAAACATTAAAAAAAACTCTTTTAGTTTCAAACCATTCACTGTTTACTGGTTTGTTTTATATAGACTTGTACTCAATGGATCATGAATTTTGTTCCTAATACTATCTCTTTAATCGCTCCAGTGAGATCCTTAGTATGTTGGCTATTACTAACATATCCAAAACTCAGCCACATCCAACGGTTCATTTTGGAGATATTGTGCCCACACTAGGACTATATTTCTTAGGCATTTATTCATTCAACATTTAGCAACTTATTCTCTCTATGTTTTGTGTAGGTTGTTCACTTGTTGCAAGTTCAATTTAAAATTTCTCTGTGCATGATAATTTTTCAGCCTTCTCACTATTAAAATTCTTGAAATTTTTCGTTTACAATTAACATTAAAGTTATTTTTCCTGCTCCTTAGCATAATATCTTAAATGTATTTCACTCCATTGGGATTAATCTCATTATTTTGTGTATTTAATTATGTCTCATCCTCACTATAACTATTCCTCATTTGTTGATATTTTAGATCAAGAAGAGGATATTATCTCTACCTTTCTTAATGTCACTGTACCTTCTTTTGAATCTCCTAATAGAGATGTTTGTATTGATCAAGATGATCTTCATGAACTCTCTTAATTGAGTATTAATCCTATGATTGTTGTGGATTTCAATGATACTGATAATAATATTTATGAAATTACTGGTGATACTAATGATTATAATAGGTCCACTCTTGATTTTGTATATACTGATGGATACATTACAAATTTATTTTCTGAAAGTGATGATTGCGTTCTGGATTACATCCCTAGTTTATTTTATGATTCACACTATGATTATTTTTTACAAAGTTTTACTGATTAAGCACTAGGAGGTCCCAATGATGGGAGCTCTACCAATGGTTATTGCCTTATTGCAGGCTCAGGTGTTGATCAAGCTCCACCACTATTTTCTACTGGAAATGAATATATCAAATGTACAAATGCATCCCAAGAATCTCAATGGTAACTTGAAGACTTGGGTCCTCTACAAGCACCTACAACTTTATATTTTAATAATCAAAGTGCTATTTTAGCAAAGCATCCTATGTACCATTCAAGCTCCAAGCACATATCACTCCAAAATCACTTCAGAAAAGAACATGTTGAAGTGACACATGAGTCCCTCCTCTAATGCAAGCGAAATGATCCAATTACCGATAGCTTAACGAAGACTCTTTGTAAAGAGAGATCTCAAAATCATTGTAAACATTTGGGTTTGATACATATTGATCTCATCTCCCCAAGTAAATATTAAAGGGGGATGTTATAAATTAATCTTTCCTTGGTAAACTATGTAATTAAAGGATAAACCAAGGACACGTCACATATTTGTAATTTCTTTAATAAGTAAATTAGATATTCCTCCTTAAGAGGATTCCTACACATGGCACACACCAAATGTGAATGTGGCACTCATATAGTATAGGATTTACATGCAAACTCCTTCACTCATCTCTACTTAATATATGCTTCTCACACACTTCTTAAGTTAGGTTATAAAGTTGGCTCTCACAAGTTGGTTCTCATGAGATTTCTTCTCTCTTCTTCTCTCATTCTCATTCTTTCTCTCATGATGTTGTAATGAGATTTTTTCTCAAGCTCTCTCTCTTTCTTGGCTTCTTGCCTCATCCATATTTTAAGCACAAGGGGTTTTTCTTAGTTGTCCCCCTTTCAAAAACATTGTCTTTGTGTTGATCTTGAGCTTATTTATGCTTTTGGTGAAAGTTATTTGATCATCCTTCATTCATTAGGTTATGGTAAAATTATTACTTCTTTCAAAATCTCTCTTGGATTCTTTCCTTCCTAATCTCTATTTGTTTTCTTAATATTTCTAACAAGTACAAGCTTTCCATCAAGCAATCAAGTTGTGCAATTGAGGATTTGAGATTCAAGATTTGAAGGCAAGCATCCAATTTAATACCTCCATGTCTCCCTTTCTTTGAGATCCATCAATTCAAAGGAAATATTCTCCAATTGATGTAATTTTATCTCCCATTATGGCCAAGTATAGGAATTATCAATCAAACAAGAAGATTCATTCATCCTTCTCCATCACATGTGGTTATCAAGCATATCTACATTCTTGATCTAGGAGTGGCAATTATAGATCTATGCATTTGTGAGGGAATCCTTATTTATACATCACATTCCAAGGCCAACTCTTTGGATTCCAAGTACATTAAATCATCTCCATGAATTTGGGCAATTTATGCATCTGTTCATGAGGGTTTTATGCAAGGTAAACCAATAATTTGCCTTTTTACACCATCTCATTTATACAATTTCTATCATATTTCCAGGTTGATTCCTAAACAGGGTTTGACCAAGGCAAAACCCTTTTCCTAATCTTTTCCCCCATTTTTTTGTATCTAGGAACAAGTTACGGAGCCGTTAGAACTTTTATTGGGAGTATAGGTACAATTGAATATTTTGTGAAGATTTCATCTAAAAGTGTAGGGGACACGTCACCAAAATTGACTTGTCTTGGGTACAAGTTGAGTTTCAACCTATCCCTTCCATTTTCAGCTAAATTTTTTTTTGAGCAGGTGTGTTTTGTCTTTGTATTTTTTATTGCGTCAGCTTTGCCTCTATATCAGTTTGTATCAATTTGTTTTGAATATTTTGGTGACTTTTCTATTAAATCTACTTAATAACTTAATCAATCTCATTTCATTTCATTACATATTTAGTGAAGGATAGATTTGTATTCCCAATTAGCGCTTTGAGTCACCTCTTGAGCCTATTGGGGATACTCTGCCTTCCTAAATGTGTAATTTATAAAATGAGGAGGTAATTCACTTAATATATTTTATGTTGCATTAATCATCATCCATATTTCCTATTGTACACTATTTCACCTCCAATATTAAGTATTTACCTTGTCCGCATATGTCAAGATAGTTGTCCTCGTATAAATATACATATTAAGATATGTTGTCTCATTTTTCAATATCCAAGCATATAGTTTGACATATTATTCTCTCCTTAAATTATGTATATTATTTTATTTCAAAACAATGTTATCTCCAAAGCTTCTATACAGTGGTTGCACATGTTATTGTTTAATTTTTGCTTTTCCCATTTTGAACAAATATATCAACAAATGTTGCATTCTTTTCATACATATCAACTTTTATTTTTGCACCAATCTATCTCCAAAGCTTCTTAAAAATGGTTGCACATAATTTTCAAAATTACAATTTAATGTTGTTGTAGCTCTGAAGCTTACCTACATTTATAATATCACTCACTATGTACATCTATATACTTATTTTGTATTATTTCTTCAATATTACATATTTATATTGTCCATGTATGTCAAGATACTTGTCGTCGTATAAATATTCATATTAAGATATGTTATCTTTATTTGCTAAGTCCAAACATGTACTTTAACAACTTTCAGTCTCCTACAATTATGTATATTATTTTATTTCAACACAATATTATCCCCAAAGTTTCTATATAATGGCTCCATGTGTTATTATTCACTTTTTACTCTTATTGTTCCAAGTAAATAAATCAACAAATGTTGTGTTATTTTAATATATGTCAACTTTTGGGGTTGACCCCATAGCCTGATGGCAAGTCAAAGCCATGTTTATAGGGTGTTCATGAGATCAAATCTCACTAGGTGAATGTTATGCGAATGAATAAAAAATTCATGTGAGAGGCTAGACGAAGGCACAAGAGAGACAAATTACAAGGCGAACCACATGCAAGAAGGACCAAGAGTCTCAGACATGAAGAGGAGGTATAAGGATGGACCAACATGATGTACACTGCCAACATAGTTAAGATTCACAATAGATATAAGGGAGTAGTAAGGATTTGGCAGGTGGAGAGATAAGGGGGTATAACGTGAGGTATAAGGGTGATCACATGTGGGAAGTATATGGAGATCATATAATGAGCAACATTACCATCATGGAAGGGAGACATAAGGCATGGAGTGATAAGGAGGGCCAAAAGAAAAGAGGAGAGATATGAGAGAAGTTAAAGGCAGTAGAGGAATAAAAAAATAGGATTTGTTCATGCCTTAATAACCACAAAATATTGGAAAGAAACTAAAGATTAAAGAGGAGGATGGAGCGAGGGCGTCAAAGGTCAAATTTTTTGAGCCAAGGATTCAGGTGTCATTTTGGCTTTGACTACCAGGGCAAGCTGATCGGAGATGGCCTTTCAACCAATTCCCAAACCAGCTTCTCAAGTGCACCTGACAACCTTTTCAAGCTTGGCAGGATCCAGAGATCACTAGGATCGGGGGCCATTTTCCTCTCAAAAATGGTTTTGGAAAGGGAACTTATAATGGGGCACCTACAAGATTCAAAGACATCGAGCATAGATTCTGGAGATTGAAGCAGCCAGGACCGAACAATGAAAATAGAGAGGTGGACTCTTCCAAACCCACTTACTCTACACCATTTTTAAACATTTAGCATAAGGAATGGTGTGATAACTTAGAATTCCTAAGATGCAAATATTTCTTCCTAAAATGGATCGGCTCTTGGCCTACATATGAAAAAATCAAAGCATGGGTTAATAGGCATGCAAGCGCTGATTGCACTTTAAAAACCCTTCCCAATGGTTTTTACTTGGTGACATGCCCAACACATGTCGTGAAGATGGAAGTCCTCCAATCTGGTCCCCATTTTATGGAAGGCCTAGGTCTGTTCATCAAGGATTGGGAACCAAATTTTAATCCATCCAAGCACAAGATTGTGGATGTGCCCCTACGGATAAATATCAAAACCCTTCCGCAAGAATATTGGAATATAGAAACCCTAACCATGTTGGGCAATAAACTAGGGAAGTTTATTGATTGGGGGGAGGCACTCAAAAAACAAGATCTTTTAACCTGCATCAAGATCTTAATCCTATGGAATGAAGCAAATCCTTTGCCCACACTCATAGAAATCAGATCGAGAGAAGGAATATAGAAACAACAGATTGAAAGAACAAGCTGGGAAGATGAAGAGATTAATGTTGTCAGGGAGACAGGCAAAGGAAAAATACTTTGTGTGGTTTGGGAAGAAATTTTATGTGACAGAGGACTACAAGAGACACAAAATGATCCTAGAGAAAAGTGCACCTTAGGAAAAAACCAAACCCCTATTCAAGAAAAAGGGGAGAGATCTCATAAGGAAAATCCCCTTGAGTTCATTTCCAATGTGGCCCAGAGCCCACACTTGGAAAATCTCAACAACTTTAATGTGTATGCATCTCAATAGATGGGTAGACAAGAACTTGTAAACCCTACCCTAGATCTCACACTAGCAAGCACCCCACTGAGGCAGAAGAATGGAACTCCAAGACCTACAAATCTTGAACAACAGAACACACACAAAATGGAAGATAACACAGATGAAGGACCCATTATACAAAAATGGGTGAAGCTAACCCCCTGTCCCACGAGGCACAGGGACCCATCGCCAAAGGAAAACACCCCAAATGAGTCTCTAAAATCACATTTTACTCCGGAACCTAAACTGCAAGCTCATGATGGTGGATCCACCCTCTGCCTAAACCCATTGGCCTAGAACCTAGATGAGGATAAGGACTATGTCTCAGCCACCTGGGTTGACAACATGGGAACTATAATCAAGGACATCCCCATCTCACCCATCAGGAACTTGGGGGACTCTTTTGAAGGTGCCAGAGATAGTGCGGGGAATAGTTTGGACCACAAGGATAGTGATGGTAGGGATGACCTTGACTCAGAGGATTCTTGGGACTCTTGGAGCAGCTGGAAATCATAGAAGTTAGAATCATAGAGAAAATAGATTCATCCATGAATAAGGCTTCTCTTGGAGAAAAGAAAAAGAGGGGAGCAAGCACCCTCAAAATGAGGCTTGCCAAGGCTGGCAGTGCGAGTGGCCAGCGCAAATTGAGATTGGGAAAAGGCAATTCCTTTTCCTAGGAGCAATGAAAATCATATCTTGGAACATTAGGGGTTGCAATGCCTCTGAAAAAGTTCATTTGATCAAGCATTTTTTTGATCAGGAGAAACCCAATGTAGTTTTAATCCAAGAAACTAAACTCAAAAATGAGGACTGTTCCTTCTTCGCTGCAAAACTTCCAAGATGGAAATGCTCTTTTGTGGATGTCACTGGTGCTTCTAATGGATTGGGCCTACTATGGAAGGATGAGGCAGTAAACATTATCATTATCCAACAAACATAAATCATGGTTGTGGGAAAAGGTTGCATCCAAGCAACTCCTTAAAAGAATAAACATCATTAACATTTATGGCCCCACCAGCCCAGCTCTCAAACTTATCCTCTGGTAGGAAATATCAATAATCTTAAGGGACAACCCGGAGGAACTCTTCATCCTTGGGGGTGACTTCAATGCCATTCTTTAGCTGGAAGACAAAAAAGGTGGCCGTGGCTGGGCTGGGCAAAGTCAATCTAACTTTCAAAACTTTATCATGGATAGTGGTCTGGTAGAGATGGAACTTAAAGGGGGAGACTTCACCTAGACTAACCACAAGTTGGACTTCAACAATATCATAGAGAAGCTGGATAGATTCTTCTTAGCTGGTGATTGGTCGAACACTGATTGGATTTGCAGGGCTGAGATACTCCCAATAATGGGATCTGATCACTACCCCATTAGTCTGAGAATACAAGAAGACACTATTTTGGATAGATGCCCCTTCAAGTTTGAAGCAATGTGGCTCAGAGCTGAATGCTTTGATGACTTGCTGAAAATATGGTGGAATAGTGCTCCACATAGAGAAGGCAATCAGGCTTTCATTTTTTGTAAGAAGCTTCAATTCCTTAAAGAAAATTTGAAGGTTTGGAACAGGGAATGCTTTAAAAATATATTTATGGAGAAATACAGGCTCAAAGAGGAGCTTAAAACCCTGAATGAGCACATTATCACCTATGGAATTACCAGTGTTGAATTCCTAAAGGAACAACAATTAAAGAAAGAATATGAGGAAATCCTGACTCGGGAGGAAATATAGTGGAGGCAAAAGTCAAGGGAGCTGTGGCCCCAGGATAGAGACCGAAACACCAAGTTTTTTCATAATTCCGCCAAAGTCAAAAGGGCTGGAAACAAAATTCTCTCCATCAAAAACCAGCAAGGACAAACCTTGGAGAAGGAGCAAGAAATCAAGGAAGAAGCAGTGAGATATTTCTCAAACATTTTTTGTGGAGAAAGGTAGCAAACAAACCTCTCCGAGGACATTCTTAACACAATCCCAACTTGCATCAGCCCGGCCCAAAATTCCTTTCTCATGAAACCAACTACTGTCAGAGAAGTAAAAAATGCCCTATTTGGGATGGGAGGGGACAAAGCCCCGGGCCCAGACGGGTTCACTGCCCTCTTCTACCAGCATTTATGGGGACTTGTGGGGATAGAGGTATGGGGAGTTGTTGAGGAGGCACACAAAGGGAAGTTCATCCTAAAAGATATGAACAACACTCTTATTGCTTTGGTCCCCAAAAAATCAGACTCTTCCAGCTATGGTGATTTTAGGCCAATTGCTCTTTGTAATGTCATCTATAAAATTATTGCCAAAACCATGGCAAATAGGCTAAAAACCACTCTGAGGGTAGTAATCTCAGAGGAACATAGTGGCTTCACCCCTGATCACTTAATATATGAGGGAATCATTGTTTGTCATGAGGAAATTCACACGGTTTGGAAGGCCAAGATAGAAAGGATGTTGGTTAAACTTGGCATTCAGAAAGCTGCAGGGTTGCATCAATAATATGTGGCTCTCCATCCTTGTCAATGGAAGCCCGCAGGGATTTTTTGAAACATGCAAAGGTATCAGACAAGGGGACCCAATATCCCCATTCCTCTTCATTATCATGGCGGAGGCTCTAGGTAGATTAATCAAACAAAAATGAGACTCAGGCCTATGGAAAGGAATAAAAGTAGCTCCAAGGGAGCCGGCCCTCTCCCACTTGCAATTTGTTGATGACACCTTTCTTGGGGGGGAGGCCTCTTGCAGAGAATCGTGATTTATGAAAGCAACACTGGACAAATATACCTCTGCTTTGGGCCAGTAGGTGAACTGGTTGAAATTAGAAATTTATTTTTTCAACACTCCCCACAGCACCAAAGAGAAATTTGTAAAGTTCTTGGCATGAGGAAAGGTTCCCTCCCCTAAAAATACTTAGGGATCCCACTTTTTGAGGTGCTAGGAAGTCTGAAATATAGACAGACTTAACCTCAACTATTTCAAAAAAGATGACAGGCTGGAAAGGAAAATGGCTCTCATCAGCAGGCATAATTCTCATGCTAAAATCAGTCATTTTAGCAATGCCAGTTTTTCCAATGTTTTGCCTTAGGATCCCAACCAACATTATCAATAAAACTAGACAAGGCATGCAGAAATTCTTTTGGAATGGTTCATCTCAGGAGGATAAAATTCCACTGCTTGCCTGGGACAAGATTTGTAAATCCAAGCAAGCTGGTGGGGCTGGAATAAGAAATTGGCAACTCATGAACATCACGCTTGGGGCCAAGTTAATATGGGACATTCAAAAAAAACCAAATAGCATGTGGGTCTGCATCCTTAAAGAAAAATATCTTGACAATCCTAGTGATAACCGCATCCTCACTATTAGAAATCCCCCCAGGGTTCTGCTATGTGGAACTTTATTATTTCCTACAGACCAATTATCACAGATCACATCTCTTGGATTGTGAGTAATGGTTGGGCTGCAAAATTTTGGGATGACTCCTAGAGTGGACTCCCAGCCTTAAAAGGAAATGGAAAATTGCATGATCTGCACAATTATTTCATCAGGGCATGGGGGGAACACATCTCTAACTACCTAGAGCTAGTTGAGGAAGCACATGGCAGAGAATGGAAGTGGAAATCAGTGAACCATGAGAACTTATTAGAACAATAGAAAGTGACAATGCAAGAAATCTTGAAGGGTAGAAATATTCTTCTTACCTCAGATAATGATAGGGTGATGTGATGTGCATCTAAAAGATAAGAATATTCAGTGAAACTGGGTTACCATATCTTGGAAAGGGTAGACAGGGAAGAACAATGGCCAACAAAACTTTGCTGGAGAAAACAATGCCTTCCCAAAGAGGGGGTTTTTGCATGGCTCACCTCTAGGGGCAGAATCTTGGTAGGTGAGAGAAGGAAAAAACTCAAATTTTAGGGACCCATGAAATGCCCAATGTGTGATGGGGATGAAGAAAGTGTGGACCACCTCTTGGTTAATTAAAAAATTGATAGCTCATGTTGGGAAATGATCCAACAAAGACTGGGATGGCATGGTCCCTTGCAAAACACTCTTAAAGACATTTTGGGGGGATGGCCTTCCGCCCTAGGATGGTCTTGCCTGGATGCAATATGGGACATCAGCCCCTCTGCCTTACTTTGGGAAGTCTGGAAGGAGAGGAATCGCAGAATCTTCAGAGAGCACAAAGAAACTTTACCCATGCTATTGAGAAGGATCAACAACTCAGTAGAAGAAATCATGACCACCTCAGCTAAAATCAAACCCATGAAATGTCCCTTCACTCAATCTGATAGGAGGATCCAAAATAACTGGCCAGGAATCAAAATTCGATCATGGGGCAATTGCCCAAAACATAAGGCCCGTAATAAAAAGGAAGGAACAGTATGGAAAGCACCAGATAAAGATTGGATCAAAATTAATTTTGATGGGGCCTCGAGAGGCAACCCAAGGCTCTCTGGCATTGGTGTCATTGCACGGGATTGGCAAGGAAACTTAATTTATTTTGAAGAAGAAAGGATAATTGAAGGAACTAATAACATGGCAGAAGTGCAAGCAGCCCTACTAGGGGTCAAAATGGGTTTGAAATTAGGCATCAAAAATCTTCATCTTGAAGATGAATCAGCTATCATTGTTGAGGCCATACAAAGGAGTCTCATTTGGGCATGGCACCTTCAATCCTACATTCACCACATCACTGAAGTCCTCAATGGCTATGAAAATTTTAAAATCTCACATGTTAGAAGAGGAGGAAATGTTGAAGCTGACTACCTATCCAACTGGGTAGCTAACTTCATGGAGATAGGGGTCAAGCAGTTTGAAAATCTCACCAACTTAACCATTGCAAGTGATGAATGCTGGGAATAATCATATATATGCGTGGAACTATCCACGTCAGCTAAAAATCCAGTGACGTAGAATGGGTTATGGAGCGAATATGAACTCTTGAATGATTGATGGGACAGGAAAATCCATCTGTGGGAGCTTATAGATTTGATTTCACATCACTCTAACCCAAACCATAATTATCTGTAGTGGCGGCATCCAGGGGAATCCACAATTCATCTTTTCATTGATGACAGAGAGATGTCAGAAGGTCACTTGGGCTGAATATGCATAAATGATATACGGGTCTACTCTGACCCGTGCTAAATTAATCATTGATAGGACATGGAGGATGAGGAAATGACAAGAACATTATGAAGATGGGATGTCGACAGGATGGGAAATATGTTCCATAAAAAGTTTCAAATAAATTTCATCTATTTTTGCAGTGATCTGCATAAATGCTAATCTCCTAGTCTCATCTTTTAAATCTTTCAGTTTTCATTTTCGAACATTTGTCTAAATTCTTGTTAGAATATGTAATCTTTCCTTGGTGAAATATATTATAAACCAAGGTAGTTTAGTTTAATTTATTATGTAAGTAGGAGATTCCTATAGAATCCCTACATGAACACATGTCCTCTTATCCAT
>JAGRRI010011508.1:0-12906 GCA_018584345.1 Thuja plicata
AGCAACACCTCGACGCTGAACTGAGCTCTTGATACCAACTTATGCAATAAGTTGCGAATCAATCCGAAGTCTGCTCTGATACCAACTGTAGCGACCCTTGGGAGCAAGTCGCTCGGCACTGGCGATCTCACGGTGAGATCCTAGACTACGCCTAAAATGCGCTACGGAAGCTATGTTTCTCCCTTTTCACTTTCCTATTTCTCATGGTTTAATATTTTAATATTCTCATTATCCTAGAGCCATTTTTTAAGGTTCCTTTTCACTAAGGGAATCTAGGAACCTGATCTTGTGACTTTCTTTCCTTAAGGACATAATGTAATTGCAATTGGTCTTGAATGTACTTTTTAAGTCTTATGTGATTTTTTTATATAAATCCTAATGCAATTAAAAGGAATTCTACATATCTTACCATTGCATTATAAATAATTAATCCAAATTGATGATAAAAGTAGTCAATTTACAGTCATGACCTAAGAGGTAATATTTTGAAAGTGGATAATCATATCTTTGATTTAATGATGCTCTTCAATATTTTAACTAGCAATCTATTAATATTTTGAAAAGGTTGATCTTGGTTTAATTAATCTTCCATGGATTTGAATATTTATCATTTTAATGGAAAGATGATATTGTTATCTATGATCATGATTTGAAGATTGCAATATGTTATAGTTTGATTGATAACTATAATGATAAAACATGTTTCCTTTTCACACATGTGAATCTATGTGTTATGCCCTAATTCCTATAGAATAATTAGGGTTACCATTATTTTAATGGTCTAAAAAGAATATAAAGAAAAGTGGTTAGTAGGTATATGTCTCTTAGAAGATAAGTTATGCTTTATGAAACGTGAAAGGGAATTTGAATAAATTTATTATGGAAAATGTTTTTGATTATGGTTAAAACAGGTTTTGAAGGGACCCCGAAACCCTTGGAAAATGTTGTTAAAAAAGGTGATACTATATTTATTTTGAAAATGTTCATATTATTGTGTATAATCTACAAGTATTTATATTTCTTATTCCCTTTCCATGATTTTAGTATATGTTTAATGATTTCCTTGGTTAGAACATCACGAGAAAAAGTTATATTTCTAAAGCGCCTACTTAATATGTGAATTTCATGCCATTTTTTATAAGGAGGGATAAATTTTATTAATGGTATGTTATTTATTATTATTGTTATTATTGATTAAAACAAAATTTTTGACGAAGTAAAAGGGTTAGTAAAAGGAATGACTAAAGCTTTGTATAATGCAATGGACAAAAGATTACATTATAGATTTAGTTTATTTCTTTTCCCCATGCTTGATTATCATCATATGAATCTCATCTTGCATTTATGGCTATTGTCTTTTTAAAGGAATTAATGTTAAAACTTTTTATTATAATTACCTATATTGCACGATTTTTAAACATTGGATGATGATGACAAACATGATGCTAGAGAATATGCACCAAAAGATATGTTCATTATCAGACACAAATGTATATGGGATCAACCTACTTGTATACCATGGATTTATTATTATCTCATTTAATGCAGTTTTAAAATAGCAAGGTCAAGGTTGAAATACAGAGGTTAAAATAAATGGTTATATTTAATATATAGTGCAACCACGTGATCAAATATATATCCTTTGTTTACCTATAGCATGGTGGCGTTAGTGGAGAATGAAAAATAGCATTAGAAATGATATTAAGATTAGATTTTATATGACATTTTAAATATTAAAGTTTTTATTAAAATATGGTTGTTTATCATTGATAATTTGACTTTACGTGCAGATTGAAAAGGTGGCAAACTCATTTTTATCAAATAAATCCATATTCCTTGATGTTGAAATGAATAATCATTTGCAGAGAGGGTGCAAAGAGATGATAAACAACATGTCTACAGTCAAAAAAGGATATGAGAAAGATATGATGTCTTAATTACAACGTTGACTAAGTGTGACTCCAGAAAATACATTCATCGACATTTGAAAGAGATATTAGTAAAGATATTTGTGATAACACCACACAAAAATATCTATAATGATTGAAACCATCATTCAGTTGATAAGAGATGACAGAGGACAAAGGTGGTGAGCATGGCTTAATAAAGGCTCCATACTCCTCGATGTTTAAACAAGTAGTCACCTGTAAACATGAAAAGGGGGTCACAGAGGGATGATGGACATCATTATACAGTTATCAAGAGGCGACAAACTGAATACTATTGAAACTACAAATAAAGACGCCCATGCTTATCTAAGAAGTAACATAGTAACTCATGAATCTGGGAACTCATCGATGACTCATCAGATGAGTTACCCTACATTCATTTCTATTTCCATTAGAATGGGAAGTTTCTAAAAGTTATAAATTATTATACACTGAACGATGGAGAGGTGATCAAAATATCACCATTACACCATAAAAATAGCAAGTGGGAAGCATTTTTTCAGCGTGTAAAAGTAGGGATTGTAAATGGTTTTACCACATAATGGATCAACTCCCACATACAATGCATATCGATGTGCTAGACCGCGCATAAGAGATATATGGTCTAAACGGTTCATTGACATGGAGTATCTCTATATTTGTTAGAGATTATTGTCTTGATCTCTTTTGATCGATGACAATGCTGGTAGTGATCTTTTGGACAAAACTAATGAATATCTTGTAAATGACTGGTGGAGAGCATTTTTCCATAAGAAAATGCATAATCAGTTTGAATCAACTCCAGCATGTTATGAAATTCAATATACAACTGCAGCAAATTGACAACTAGTAGATTGCAGAATCCAACACTTCTTGTATGTTGTTGTTATCAAGAAATGACCAGCCCCAAATAGTTAAATTTGAAACGGCTAGCGGAAAATGTCTTCTACATGAAATGAACAATCAGTTCCAGAATGCATCGACTCTGGTGGGTTATGTAGTCTGTAGAAATCATGCACCACAAGATGCATCGATATCAACATACCAGGCAGGAATAACAAATGCCACTATGAGGTTTTTAAAGCAAACCAAATAGTTAGGAGGTTTTACAACTTATCCAACTGAATGGTTGGTTGTTATGGCCAATCAAAAGGATATATTTGGTATCCAATCTATGTAATAATTAGAATAGTCAGTTATAGGTTAGTTTTTAGGAAGGGGTGTGATGTTCCCATGCATCTCTTCAGTTTCATCTTTATATGGATACAAAAATCTGCACAAGAAAGAACAAATTTGGATAATGGTGGAATGGAAACAACTGATCAAATGCTGAAAACATGAATTCGATATACCATCCTTTGTAATCAAGTAGAGATAAGTCTGTGTTTATTTTATTTTCACAATTGTTTTCATTATTTATTTACAATCAGTCCTTCAGATAAACCAATAGGAAATTCCTTAGAGTGATAGTTTTGATTTGCATATATTTCAATTCAAGTTTATATTTTGTATATTCAATCGATTCTTTCTCATTTTTGCATGGTTAAATCCTATTGATTAAGGCCTTGATCAATTGGTCCGTCATTTCAGGAATGATACTTAATTGAAATATATTTAAGCTTTTTAGTTATTCATGCATTTTATAATGCCTTTAAGGTGATAAGTTTTGTTTACAAAGTTGTCTCTAAATTTGAACTTGGATTGAAGCGATATCGACTCTATTTTCCCATTAGTGGATTAAAGAACTAGTCTCTCTTGTTAACTAAATTGTGGTATAAGGTTTCAATGTTTCAAGTTTTGAACTACTGTATTCTTTCATCTTATCCAGTTCATATCTCAATTATATCAAGCAATTTTTAATAACATTACATTTGATAACACATATTTTCAGTTTTGTGATCTTATTAACACCTTGAGAAGTAAGAGTTGTTATCAGTTATCTGCAACAAAAAAAATTATAGAAGAATTTGAAGACAAGTTTAAGGTACACGCCCACCATCCTTGGTTCTGCGGAGCTAGAATTGCAGGAGGTTGTTGAAACCTCGTTCGTTGGAAAATTGGTTGTATTTCTCATCATTGGATAAGAGAAATCCATAGGAAATCCAATCTGTCGATTTGAGAACCAATAGATTGGCAACTCTAGTAGGGAACAAGTTGCAAGTAAACTTTACAAGTTTATTATATTTAGACCAGCATAGAGATTCATTAAATTAAGACATTGTGGTGTGTTACATAATTCAGATTTTATTTAGAGTTGATATTTTAATTCAGCTTTTAATCTTTTCTTCTTTATTAAAGCATCTTAATAATCATTATTACTTAGATTTTGAAAATTATAGATTTTACATTTTCAAGTATAAAGAAGTGGATATATGAGTAATATTATTAAAAGATTTTAAATCTAATATAATAAAGCTTATAACTTCTATTAAAGTTTTCATTGTTTAAAATTTATATATTTAAACTCAAGCTTCTTTTCATATTTTTGTAGCATATACTCTACTGAGGAAGAACCCAAATCAATTAATTTCATTTCCTTCTAAGAGGAGGGTGGTGACTCTACAAATTTAAAAAAGTGATAAACTTGGTTACATAATTTTGTTATTAACAATTTTCATGTGGGGAAGAAGATCCTTGCATCCAGATCAACTTGAATTTAGACTTAAAGCTAAGGAAAGGAAGGACTCCAAGTGTAAAGATGCCTTATATACCTTGTATGATATATCCCAATAAGGATGATAAAGAATATTCTTGTGAACAATTCCCTAATTCAAGCCATCATAGTCATGAGAGTAGTAATGAAAATTGTAATCCTTTTTTTTAAAAGTAATAGAAGAGGACATGAGTCTCAACATGATCCAAATCAGGAAATGACTGAAAAGGAGAAAATAATTAAAAAATGGGATGAAGTATTTCATGAGATGGCTAAGGTAGGATTATAGAATGAAGAAATGGTTAGGGCTCTCAAAAGGAAACCATAAGAGATACTAAGGAAAATAGGAATAACAAGAGATACAATTAGATCACCAAGAGATAAATAAACTCCTAAGGATGATAGAAATGAAGTTTATAATCCTCCTCATAGGAAGAATAATGGGCATGTGTTTAACAATGATCATACAAGCCCCTTGTTCAAACTAGACAATAAAGGAAGACTTGAGAAAGACAACAATGATTGGGAAAGAAGACATCGTCAGGGATAGTGGAATAATGGAGAATATTACAACCACAACAATAGGAGGGATCCTAACACATTTGACCAACATGAACAGTATAGACATCAAAGTAATGGAAGGATATATAATGGATATCAAAATGATAGGGATCAGAATTATGGCCCAAGGGATCATAATACCAATTTGAATTTTTATCCAAGGAACAATCAAAGGTTTCATAATGCAAATAGGCAGAATCAAAGACATGGAACCATAAATAAAAATAGAAATAATTATAGAGCTCCGATGGTTTCTGACAGATATAGACAGTTAGATTTTTATGGCATAAGGGGATGCCCTAATGACATAAATAATGATTTAAGGAGTGCAATTCCAAAATTTTTAGGGAATGGGTCAGAATCAGCTGAAGTACATTATATAAATTTAAAAAATGTTATCCAAGAATTTAATGAACTCAATGAGGATGTATACATGAATTTTTTTTCTCAATCCCTCATAGAAGATGCAGCAGAATGGTTTAGAAGTCTTCTAGATAGATCCATATCTAGTTGGGATGAATTTGTAAATCAATTCATGGAATAGTTTTGTGATCACAATGATACTTCTTTTGATTCACATGAGTTGACAAGTATGAAGAAAAATCAGAACGAATCTATAGCTAAATTGAATAAAAGATTCAATAAATTTCTAAATAGGATTCCAAGAGATGTTCAACCTATTGATGCATTTTTGATTAATTTTTATATGGGTTCCTTTGATAGAAAGACAAATTATGAAATCAGATCTCTTAAACCTGCTACTTTAGCACATGCTCTCAAGATTTCTATAACTTTTGAAAATGATAGGAAGGGATCTGGTGTAATCAATAAAAGGGAGGACACTCAGTTGTTTAATCCAAAAGAGCCTAAGCAACACAGGGAAGAAGAAAAGAATAGACAAACTTATGAATATGGTAAAAGGCCTCCAAGTGAATAATGGAAGAGATAATTTTAAGTACAACCAGAATAATTGGGTACCATACAAAAATGACAGGCATAAATTGCAAGATATGCCTTATAACATAGAATGGAAGGATGGGAAACTAGTGAACAAGGAATTAGACACACTTGATCCATTGAGGAAAAACAAACATTTTGTGGAAAATTATCCTTGGTGTGAAGCTTGCAGAATGCCACATTCTTATGAACATTGTGTTGTTGCCCAAAGATGGAAAGAAGATGAAGATCATAATGATGATCAACAGCCCATAGTAAATAACTTATCAACATATCCTATGTGGGGATATGATGATTATATCTCTTCAGATGAATACTACTAAAAAGATGATCTAAATAGAGTTTACCAATATGGGGACTATCAGGGTGGTCCTCCAAAATTAAGAAAATCAACAGAGGAGGAAAATGAAGCATACACAATAGTTTTAGTAGAAGAAGCAAGAAGTAATTACAAGTTAAGGAATAGAATAGTAAATGCATAAAGAGGGAAACCTGACTAGGGAGTTGATCCGCGGAGGTTGAAGCACAAAAACATTGTTCAAGATAAACAAGAAGAACCCCGGGACTTTCCAACAATGGTAAGAGAAAAGGTGGTTAGTAAATCTCTTCCCAATGAATATACTTTCATGTCTAATGCATTATCTCAATTTAAAATATCTGTTCCTTTTCTTGAAATTGTCAAAATACCTAAATGTAAAAATGAAGCTTTGAAAATATTGTCTAATGTAGGTAATAAGGAAGATCTTAACCAAGAAGTGAAGGATCCTCCAGCTATTTATTTAGGAATTAATTTAAGAAAAAATGGAAATCAAACTGATCCTTTTTATCTCACTCTATTGATAAATAATAGATTGGTAAAAAATTGCACGATAGATTCAGGTGCAATAGTAAATATTATTCCTAATGATGTAATGAAAGAATTGGGAATGAATATTGATGCCAAATTTGGTAGATGCTATGCTATGGATAATAGATTTGTTCCTGTTGTAGGTATAGTGAAAAATGTTGAATTTAAATTTCCTACATGTCCTAAAATGTCTTATAAAATGGATATTACTGTGGTTGAAGTTCCTGCCAATTATGGAATGCTTTTATCAAGACAATGGTCTAGCTTAGTAGGAGGTAGTATTCAATTATATCTTTCTTATGCTTCTATTATAGTAAATGGCAGGAATGTAATAATTGATAGGGAGGCTAGAAGTCCATACATTATTGAGGAAGTGGATCCAAGCTTAGTTACACATTTATGTCATTCTGATATGGATAACTTTCAAGTAAGTATTTCAAAAAATGCAATGCATAACACTGAACCTATTGAATTATATGTTGAAGAAAATAATAATACAATTTGGAAAATGTATTTTGGTGGTGCTTGTTGTAAGGATGGTAATGGAGCTGGTGTCATTTTCTTTTCTCCTGATAAAAAAACATTTAAATATTCCTTTTTCCTAGAGTTTGAATGCACTAATAATGTTGCAAAATATGAAGCTTTACTTCTTGGTTTAAAGATAGCTAATAAACATGGAATAAAATTTTTAAGTGTTTTTGGTGATTCTGAATTAATAATTTCTCAAGTTAAAAGTAAATTTGTTGCTAAGAATCCTCATGTTAAAAGATATAGAAATGAAGTATGGGATTCTATGGAATATTTTGATGCTTTCTCTATTGATTAGATAGACAAATCACAAAATATCCTTGCATATTTTATGACTAATTTGGCATTAAGGCATAATGATATCCCTTGTGAAGACATAGTTCAAGTTGAAGTTAAAACTAGGCCTGCTATACCTGATAACATCAACAATTGGAAAATATTTGAAGACGATAGAGATATAATCAAAGTTTTAGCATGTGAACAAGAATATGAAGATCAGTTAATAGACTTGAATTCTCATGTTGAAATATAAAATGGAAAAGAAGTCTTATTTGGATAGGAAGTCATTCAGTTAAAAACCAATAAAGTTCCAAAAGGTCTTGTAGAAATGGAGAGATTGTTTGACAATAAGGATTCAAAGTTGGAAAAAAAAATACTAATGTCACAATGGATGATATAGAAAGGATAAACTTGGGAAGTGAAGAGACTCCAAAAGAAGTATTTGTGGGTAAAAGTTTAACTCCCAAGATCAGAATAGATATCATCAGATTATTGAGAAAATATAGACATGTATTTGATTGGTCTTATGATGATCTTCAAGCTTACCGAGAGGATCTTTTTCAACATGAGATACCTTTGAAGCCTAATGCTAATCCATTTAGGCAAAGGAAAAGACCTATAAACCCTAATTTAGCACCTAAAATGAAAGATGAGCTAATCAAGAGGAGGGATGTTGGTATAATAAAGCCAATTATACACTCAACATGGGTTTCAAATTTGGTCCCTGTCAGGAAGAAGAATGGTGATATTAGACTTTGTGTGGATTTCATAAATCTAAACGTATCATCATTAAAGGACAACTATGCATTACCTAACATGGGAGCATTATTACAGAAGATCATAGGAAATGAATTGTTATCGATGATGGATGGTTTCTCAGGGTATAACCAGGTGAAAGTTAAAGAAGAAGAACAATATAAAACAATGTTTACAACACCTTGGGGTACTTATGTATATGCTAGAATGCCTTTTGGACTCACTAATGTAGGAGCTACCTTCCAAAGAGCAATGGATGTAGCCTTTGAGGATTTCATTGATGCAATTATGGTGGTATATCAGGATGATTTAACTGCTTAATCCAAGAGGGTAGAAAATCATTGTGGACTCTTAGAACAAATTTTTCAGAGAGCCCTTGAATATGGGATATCCTTGAACCCAAAGAAATGCCATTTTGTAGTAAGTGAAGGAAAGTTATTAGGACATATAGCATCCAAGGATGGGATGAGAATAAATCCAGAAAGGATATCAATAATTGATAAAATTGAGGTTCCTAAAAGTGTTAAAAAGATTCAATCCTTTTTTGGACAAATCAAATTTGTAAGGAGATTTGTCCCAAACTTTTCAGAGATAATTAAACCCATTGCTATAATGTTGAAGAAGGGTACAGACATGAAGTGGACAAATGAAGCTTTGGAGGCATTTGTAAAGATTAATAAGGCAATTAAGGAAGCCCCTATTCTTAGATCCCTGGATTATACTAATCCATTTCAATTGTTCTCTTTTGCATCATATCATACCATTGTTGTTGTCTTAATACAAAAGAATGATGAAGGATATGAACAACCAATAACATTCTTCAGTAAAACCCTTCAAGATTCTGAGCTAAACTATGATATAAATGAGAAACAAGATTATGCTCTTGTAAAGGCAGTGAAATCCTTTAGGCATTATTTGGTTGGTGCAAAAGTGTTAGCCTATGTTCCCAATGCAGCAATAAAGGATATATTCAGACAATCTGAAGTCACTAGGAGAAGATGCAGATGGGTAAATCAGATTCAAGATTTTGACATAGAGATCCAAATCACTAATATTATTAGAGGACAAGGATTAGCAAAGTTGATGGGAGAGTCAAATATGGATGCATTACAAGTAAATCAGATTGATCTAAGTGAAACTCATACAAGTATTGAAAGATACACTTGGTACACTAATACAGTATATTTTTTGAAATACATGAAGTGTCCTGAAAACCTTACAGATAGTTAGAAGAGGACAATAAAGTTACAAGAATCTAAATATATCTTGATGCAAGGAGACCTATATTGGAAAAATAGGGATGGTGTACTTGTATTTTGTTTAGATACATATAAAGCTAAAGAAGTGCTAAAAGATGTCTATGATGGAGCATGTGGTGGACACTTTTCAACAAAAACCATTGCACATACGATATTGACTGTGGGATACTATTGGCCCTGCATATTTAAATATTGCCATGAATATATTCAGAGATGTGAAGCATGTCAGAGATTTTCAGGAAAGCTCAAATATAATGGTGCATTACCTCTCAATCCTATGTCTACTAAAGAACCATTCTAAATGTGGGGAATAGACTTCATAGGTGAAATAACTTATGCATCTAGTGGTGGGCATAAATGGATTTTGGTAGCCATTGATTACTTTACTAAATGGGTGGAAGCCATACCAACTAGACAAGCAACTAGTAAAGTGGTAATCAAATTTTTGACTGAAAAGATATTGATGAGATTTAGTGTTCCTCAGAAGATTATTTGTGATAATGCTATGTGTTTCAGATCTGTAGAATTTATTGAATTTCATGAGAAGTATGGAATAAAGATATCCTTTTCATCCCCTTATCACCCTCAAGGGAATGGCCAAGTATAATCTAGCAACAAAAATATAATGAAAATCATTAAAAGAATGTTAGATAATAAAAAAAGAGCATGGGATTCAAAATTACCTCTCGCACTTTGCGCAGATAGAATTACAGTTCATAAATTTACTGGGTATGCTCCATATGAAATTGTTTATGGAAAGAAATCTCACTTACCACTAAATAATTTGTTGCCAATGTACAATTTTATGAATGAAGACCAATATGAAGAAGTGGATTTTATGGAAGACAGATTATTACAATTTGCAGAATTAGATGAGATAAGGAATAGATCTCATGAAAGAAATCAGGAATTGCAATAGAAAGTAAAAGATTTATTTCATAAGAAAACCAAAAAAAGGAAATTTCAAGAAGGAGACTTAGTTTTGAGATGGAATGTGAAAGGTCAAGACAAAGGTAAACATGGAAAGTTTGATACTTTATGGATAGGTCCTTTTGTCATTTTTGGTAAAGGAGGTGCGAATACTTACATTTTACAAGATTTGGAAGGTTACAATAATGAACTTCCTGTGCATGGTTAGTACCTTAAAGCTTTCTTTCATTAAAGATATCAATAGGCAAGTGTTTTTTCTTTCTCCTTTTTTCTTATATACATATATTGCCATTGTGTTTTCTAATGGTCTACTTTCCAGAGATAGCTTGGATCTTGCTGTGTTTAGGTATAAACACACATCCCTAGAAAGAAGCACTGGTGGAACCCATATCGACAAAGTGATTTGTATCCATTCTTGTTCAGGGAAGTAACTATTTACATATATTTACTTTTCTTTTATAGTTTTATTTTCTAACAACTATGTTTTATGGGAATATTATTATATTCATATTTCCACTTTCCTATTTCTCATGGTTTAATTTTTTGAGATTCTCATTATCTTAGACCCATTTTTTAAGGTTCCTTTTCACTAAGGGAATCTAGGAACCTGATCTTGTGTCTTTCTTTCCTTAAAGACATAATGTAATTTCAATTGGTCTTGAATGTGCTTTTGAAGTCTTATGTGATGTTTTTATATAAATCCTAATGCAATTAAAATGAATTCTACATATCTTACCATGTCATTATAAATCATTAATCCACATTGATGATAAAAGTAGTCAATTTTCAATCATGACCTAAGAGGTAATATTTTGACAGTGGATAATCATATCTTTGATTTAATGATGCTCTTCAATGTTTTAACTAGCAATCTATTAATATTTTGAAAAGGTTGATCTTGGTTTAATTAATCTTCCATGGATTTGAATATTTATCATTTTAATGGAAATATGATATTGTTATCTATGATCATGATTTGAAGATTGTAATAAGTTATAGTTTGATCGATAACGATAATGATAAAAGATGTTTCCTTTTCACACATGTGAATCTATGTGTTATGCCCTAATTCCTATAGAATAATTAGGGTTACCATTATTTTAATGGTGTAAAAATAATATAAAGAAAAGTGGTTAGTAGTTATATGTCTCTTAGAAGATAAGTTATGCTTTATGAAACGTGAAAGGGAATTTGAATATATTTATTATGGAAAATGTTGTTAAAGAAGGTTATACTATATTACTTTTGAAAACTTTCATATTATTTTGTATAATCTACAAGTATTTATTTTTCTTATTCCCTTCCCATGATATTAGTATATGTTTAATGATTTCTTTGGTTAGAACTGTAGATGTCTAAAATCGTCCTTATATTAATTTAATTAATATTCCCATAACATTATAGTTAATTTTAATTAATTATATTTGTTATATTCTTCTATCTATTTAATTAAATATGATTCATTCCCCTTAGTATTTAAATTTAATTTAAATACTACCCCTTTTAATGTATTAAATCTTATTTAATACATTATCCCTCATTGATTCCCTTTAAATAATTTTTTAATTTATTTATTCCTTCACATGACTTAAATTCTTCTAAACCAAATTAATCTAAATTTTAAATTTAGATTAAGTAATTTTAACCTAGAGTCTACCCTACCTCACATCACTCTCACCAAATAAACCTATTCATTAATTAACTAAGGTTAATTAAGCTAATTTCTTCATTCCTCACTAGTACATTTCACCTTAAATTTTGACCAAAAAATTTGACCATATCATAAAAATGTTTAGCTTGGTCGCATTACAAAGGAAAACTTTTTTTTTTTTTACTTTTAATCCCGTGTTGGTCTCAATTTCGACAAACGTAATAGTGTTGGTCTCAATTTCCACCAACGTGTGTTGGTCGAAATTGAGACCAAAATAGGATTAAAAGTTTAAAAAAACATAATGAAACTTCATTTGAGAACTTAATCAGTTCATTTTAGCCTTCATCGAGACAGATAAAAGAGTCATCAATCCGTGAATCGATGCCTAAGCGGATAGGCCAAGCCTCAGGCGATATCTTCAGCAATCTCAAGAATGAACTCCAGTGTAAGGGCTTCCTCTTTGAGACCTGAAATCTACTAAACAAAATAATTTAGATATTATTTGCCGCACGCTTAGGTTTTACTTCATTCTATACTTGCTTTGAATCTGCAATAGG
>JAGRRI010011523.1:0-31257 GCA_018584345.1 Thuja plicata
ATGCTGGAATTGCCAATTCTGGAATTGAATCCATTCTGGAATTCTGCTATTCTCAAAACGAATTCTAGAATATGGGCTTGTCCTGTTTGGTTCACCTGGAAGATGACTGAGAAGATGCAGATTCTGCTTTTGGTTCCACAAAACTGGAATTGGAATTGGAATTTTGTTATTGCACACATACACATATACACACACGTGTGCATATACACACACGCGCGTGTATATATACACACACATGTGTATATATACACACATGTGTGTGTATACACATTCATGTATATACACACACGTGTATATAGACACATGTTTATATACACGTGTATAAACACACACGTATATATATACACATACACGTGTGTATATACACATATATACATGTGTATATATACACATACACATGTGTGTATATATACACACATACACACACACACACACACATATATATATACACATACATGTATGTATATACACATATACACACATGTGTATATATATACACATACACACATGTGTATACACACATTTGTGTATATATATACACATATACACACATATGTATATAGTAACATTCACACATGTGTATATATACATGTGTATATACACATGAGTGTATATACGTACCTGTATATATACTATATATATATATACATGTGTGTATATACACTCGTATGTATATATACACACGTATATATATACACACGTGATACACACATGTATATATATACATCCTTATAGCAATATAATAGACATTATTGACACAAAAATGAGAATGCATTTTCCTTCCCAAAATAATACTCTCAATTCCAATTCCACTTTTCAATTCCAATTCCAGGTCTGAAGGGGGAACTGTGGAATGCTCAAAATGACCCAAAATTAGAATTCGCATAACCCTATTCCAATTTTTAATTTTGGAACCAAACAGAGAATTGCACATTTTGGGAATTCGGAAATGCCAATTCCTGGTAAATTCCGCGAAACAAACGGGTCTTGGCACCCAGTTTTGGGTGTGTGCTATTTAGGGGGTCTAATAGGCTGCTTTGGCCTCACGGACATTATTAGAATCTTTTTATTAAAATCTTTCCTTCATTCATTCATATTATCAGATTTGTGCCCTAGTTTGCAGAAATTATTGGAATGGTGCATGCATCCCTCACAACACTTATAAATGGCAACAAAAATCCAAGGCAGGCCCCACCTTTAACTGTTCTCTATTAAATAATTTGTTAAAAAAGTCAAGTGAGCCTTACCTTTCTGCTTCAAAATTGGAATCTTCTCTGCTGGGTAAAATCATCACTATCGAGTCATCTCTTCAATAAATGAGTATAATGTGGCAATATGATAATATGTATCAGTTTTTTCTTCTGTGCATTTAAGTTTCAGTTTTAAAGAAGCACAACAATTTCTATTATTTTTTAAAATTTTCAGCTTCTATTGATTAAGCTATATAATAAATATTTGAAGATTCAGCAGGGTTGATCGCCATGCTGGTTGGCTTAATCAAGTATGTTTAATAAGAAAAAAAATTAAAAATCACTACAAATAGGCAGGAGAGAGAAAACAGGGGTTCTGAGCTGGTTTGACTTGACTGACTTCAATGATGTCATCCTATTAAATATATTTTAATCTAGATTGCAAAAGGTCATATCATATAGATACTTTGAAGAGGCCATAAATTTTAGATGATATCACTATCTTCTAGCTTATGGCGGTTTTCAATCCTTCTGAAGATGAAGTGAACAACTTCATGGTTAGGTAAAGGCTTGCTCTGGGTCACATGTAATGCCCCTTATTCAAAAATTAAATCCAGATTGAATTCTCAATTTATTATGACATTTAAAATAAGACCCCATTTAGGAACAGCCACTACAAGACAAGGGAAAGTAACTTTTTTATAAACTGCCACTAAATTCAGTAAATGCAAAAGGAATTAGAGATGCTGGATGAGACAAACCACGTCAGGACTAAAAGACAAACAGATACCAAATAAAAGAGAACATAGAAGGCAAAAAGGCAGGACTTAGATTCATTGATGAAGTAGTAATTTAAGTATTTTTCAACGGGCAACAGAAGAGTGGTGACTGTTGGAGCAAGATTCTATTTAAAGGAGTTAAGCAAGGTGAAGGAGGGTTTTTTGGTGAAGACGTAATATTTATTTTCCTTGTGACATACGAACTAAGTAATTGGCAATTTGCAGACGGTACCACTAAAAATTAGAAATTAAAGGACGAAAATCCTTCACTTTGATTGTCAAGTTTGTGAATAAAACCCCTAACTTTAACAAAAAATTAGGAACATCACAAAGACATTTATACAAAGAGATATCAATGCAAATTTGAATGAAAAATTAAAGCAGAGACTAAAAGGGTAAGTTTTATATTTTCAAGAGACACGTCATAAGCTTTGAATCCAGATTATACAAAGCTATAAGTTTTAAGATAAATTATTATTTATAATCAACTATGCAATTATTATTGTGAGCTACAATTATTTATTTAAGGCAACATAGAAATTTCAGAATTGGATGTTACAATTGGTATCAAAGCAGCAGTGGAGCGAAAGAGATCAGAGGACCTTGGAGAGAAAAGAAAAGACTAGAGGCAGCATTACAAGAGGTCAGCAATAAAATAAGAGGTAGAGAAAAGAAAAAGATGGCCAATCAAGAGGAAGAACAAAAGAATGAGTGGAAAGCTTATATACTAATACAAGAATAAATGACACAATTGCTCCTTCAAACGCTTTAGAATATGAATAACACGGTCAGTTCCTTAGGCCTACACAAACTAGTGGAGGAGAGGGTAGTAATCCAAATCATTCAGGGTCAAAAACAAAATATGACTCCACTTGGATCACCATCCAGAGTTACACAACCCACATTCTTACCTAGAGTTGAGCAGCCACGGGAAGAGGAAGAGAAGAGCCAAACATGGTATAGCAAATGACTTTGATGAGAGCATAGATGCATACTCAAGAATTGATCCAAATATTGCAAGAAAATTCCATTTATACAATTACATAATGAAAAATCAAAGAATATTTCAAGAGGAGAAAAAAGAAAACCCAACAGAGATCTGCAGAAAAGGTTAAGTATGCTGATTCTTCCCACTTTTGATGGTTCAGGGAAGTTCACTACACACTCATGGGTCCAAAAACTAGATACCGATTTTTCTCTTAGCCCCATGATAAAAGATGAAGCCATTAAATTTGTCATTCTTCACTTAGAGGATGCAGCACTGGGTGGTGGCATCATGGAATAATCACACAAGGGCATCATTAAATCATGACAGATCTTGGCTTCACACAAAGGTTCATAGACAGATCTGATAAGAAAGACCTGAACATGCAATTTAAGGAATTAACACAATTAAGGCAGCAGGGCATAATACAAAATTACATAGCAAAATTTCAAAAGATTTCAGTTATGGTGTCACATATTGTGGAGAGAATACTCATGTCTCTATTTATGTAAGGGCTTTTGGAGGTACTTCGGGGTTTGGTTCCAGCTTTTGAGCCATTATCTCTACAAGATGCTATTCGAAGGACTTTGAAATTGGAAGATTCAACAACCAAGAACGAATTCCACCCCAAGAGTGTACAAACAAAGAAGCATGAGGAACCCTTTTAACAAGGTACCCTCACCCAATAGTTTTGCCTCTAAAAGCAAACAAGGGTGAAGAAATTAAGAATAAGCTTCAGAGGAAGAAGTTGTGCTTTTCTTCTAGAGAGCCATGGGAGCCATGACATAAATTCTTGAGGAAGGGTCAAATACATTATATAGAGGTTCATCCCAAAGTAGACTCAGAGACCAAAGGAATTGACTAATGAGACAGAGTACGAAAGCAAAGAAGAGGAGATTCCGGGAGGCACTCTTACTACTCTATCTGAAGCACCCAAGACTATGCTTTGAGAGTTCAATGGGTTTTCCAAGGTCACAAGGTGATAGTGTTGATTGATAGTGTAGACACTCATGATTTTATAGATGCACATTTGATTTCCAGGAAAGGTTTGTATATCAAAAAGTTTGATGGGTACAATGTTTATGCTTGCAGATAGCCATATCATTCCTCGCAGGGGAAGCTTACAAGTACAACAGCCCAACTTATTTTTGGGAAGGTATCAAGTCAAGGATGATTTAGATGCTGTGGGATTAGGCGAAACTGATATAGTCATAGGCATGCAATGGTTGCACTCAATAGGAGAATTTACTAAAAACTATCAAACTATCGAGTTCAAATTCAAAACAAAATAGAAAGAGATGATACTTTAAGGCATTTTGAATGGAGCCCCGTGCATGGCTGAAATGATAAGAGTGGAGATGTGTTTGGAAAGACCAAGCCACTCCATGCATTGAGATAATCAAGGGCTCTCTTAAAGGTAAGATACTGATAATGTTTGGTCCATTTTGAATAGGATCACAGTAGCACATCAAAAATGGCTACCATATGAGGCATTGGCCAAAAAAGGCCTTTTTTAGGAAGAATCGTCATCCTAGCATGGTTGTTTGGGATTTTGGGAGTGAGATCCAAAAGACATGGGTCATTGTGAATACCACTGCCCATCTCAGTACTAATGTTATTTATATTCTCAACTTTCCCCACCAATTCAGGACAACCATAGAGAGGAAGTTAGAGAGGCATCTTCCACCATTAAACCTTGAGGAAGCATTTTGGAATGTAGTAAGGTTTCCAGCCACAACTTTTTGGTGATATTTTGAATTTAGAAATTTAGGGTTTCTGGGTTTTCTAATTTCTGTGGCCTTTTTTCCTAATTTTTGCCTAACACTTACTCAATTGTTTCCCACTTTTTCCGAGTTTAAATCGCATTTTTTGGAAAAAAAATTCCTTTATCTTTTAGTTTGCCAATTTATTCCCAAGAACAATTTTTGCTACCATGGATCAAAATAACAGTGCAATAAGAAGGCAACCAAGAAGAAGATATCCTCAAAAAAGTTCGATGTATATTTTCTTTCTTCATCTAATTATTTTTTATTTTATACAAATTCTCAATTTGTATACTGCTTGTATAAATGATAAATTAGTTTCCATATTTGGTTTTGATGCCACTACTGCAGCACCCTTGGATTGGTTTTCTTACTTTACAATTGCATATTGTGATTGTGGTGTAACTACATTAATTGTAGGCTAATCTAAAACCAAACATGATATATTAAGGGTTCCCAATATAGTAGTATTTCTTGATAGATGTTCTATAAAGCAGAAACATTTTTATTCTTGCTGAAAATTATTCCTAATCTTGATACTGGTATGCAACGACAAGATGATGTCACAATAACAGCAAAGCAAAATTTCTTTTCTTAATACTTTGCCCATTAATTATGCATATCCTGGCTGCAGCAAAAAGAAGTTGACAGTGTTCAACAGAAATATTCATTATGAAATGGGCTAGTACAAACAACCATCGTGAGTCATAACACAAACAATTGATTATGGGCTGCCAAAAGCTTGTAAAGCTTAATTAATAATAGGAGTAAGCTTAATTAATAATAGGAGTAAGCTCTCAACTTCTCAGAAAACATAAATAAATAATTTATATTCTTCTTCAATAACATATATTTTTATTTAAGTGCTATTCACAACGTTGCAAATTGTCTATAGATAGAATTAAGTTGCAAAGGTTAAGAAAACAATACCTGCAAATGTACAACACATGATTGAACTGCAACAAATGCTTGCTTGAAAATTTCAAATGGAAAAGCCTCAGTGGGTATATCATAGGGATATTGCTGCAGAGCATATATAATTACTCAGATGAAAATGAGGAGTCTGAAAGAACCAGAATCTTTTAACTATTTAAAAAGCAACTGTGGCATTAATCCATACAGTTGTCAACTACAACGATTTGTGTTGCACACAAATCAGCCATGTCAAACATAAATTATCTGCAAAGAAAACAACCTTAAACAAAGAACCAGCCATAAACCAAACAGTATCAAGCTCTTCATATTCCCTCTTAATCCCTGCACTCCTTTCTAACACAACTTCCTGCACAAACCCAATCAAGTATCCTATATCAATAAAGTCCACTACATTTTGTGATCTGGAATAACCAGGACACATCACAGAAATTTGATATCAATTCTTCCAAAAAGTCATGCACAAAATCAGAAGTATCTAATAACTGCTTCAAATATTATACCTTCATTGGACTGCCAGTAAAATACTTTAGGTCCTCAGATGACCATAAAAGTGGAGACTCAACTGCCAGCTGTCCTCTTCCTCGTTGCCGATCAAGCTCACAGATGAAGGGATACCAAAAAGACTCTTTTCCTTGCTTTTTCTCATACATCAAATATAATGCCAAGCAAGCTAGCTCTGAGAGTTTGTTTGTAGTAAGCAGCTCCGCTGCAGAGAATTTATATTTGCCAGTGTAAGCAAGTCATTCAGGATCTCTGTAATCACTTGATTATCATGCAAGCTATAGGACACTTAATGATGTAGACCTATTGGAAACTGCATAAACCAAAATATATCAATCTAGAATTATATGTTTTATGCACATTCATATAAGTGGTCACCTTGGAAACCGTTTTCTGTGACAAACCATAAAATACAACAAAGTAGGTATAAAAATGTGATTTCCTTAATAGCAAAACAATAATAATATAGCATGGCCCTTGCTATCAAATGAAACTACAAGCAGAAGCAAGGTCGTATTCAAAGGTATTAAAGATTGTCACAGAAGCCTATTATTTTGTGGGACATATGAAGCTTTTCTACAATAATGACATTATGGAAAAGATAACTTCAAGAAAGTAACCTATGTCTGCACCTTACCCTAACTAAAGCATGCTTTTATGAAATTGCTTTGAAAAAGTAGCCAAATATGAGATAAATGCAGGTCTATTAATCTAATAACATGTAAATAATATTTTTTAATATTAATCCAAAAATATTGGTCAAGAAAGACCAGCACTACGATGTCTTTCATAACAGCTTTCCTCTTCTAAGAACTATTCTATTATTTGTTTTCTTCACAGCATTGCCTCCCAACATGCATTAGCTTCCTATTAGTTTATCATCCATGACATGATGTACCATACCTGCAACCATAGACGCACAACTAATCCAAAACATAACTTGCACACCCAGAAATAAAGGATTGTACTTGCAGATCTGAAGATAGAGAAAATACTTCTCCAAAAGAGTGAATATATTGATAGTATAAAAATGAGAAGTAAACGAAAAAATGAGAGAGCAGAGAACAATTTATAATAGGTGGGGTAAAAACTTATAATCAGTCGTCAGTGACTCACCTACCATATAGGCCCTAAGTCACATAAGTAGACTCCTTTTGCATGTATAAAACTATTACATAAGACCACTACTTACATTAGAAAACATATGTAGCCCATTTACATCCGAAGGTATGTTACTAGGTACATGACATGTACTTTAGCCTTTGGCAAGCTTTGTTTTGAAAGTTGGAGGGACCCACCTATAGAAACCCAAACAATTATTTACAACCAAAATATATAGGGTTCAATTGATCCTTGAATCCTATTTAGCGAAGTCAAAAATATTCCCTTACAAACCCTAAAATTTAACTTTAATGATTTATCACAGCCTTTGATAGCATTCCTCAAAATGACAAAATTCCATATTCCATCACGAGTTTAAAAAAATATCAATAAGCTAGAATTCTTTAAGTAAAAAAAGAATTACTGAGCTCTCAAGTTAGTAATGGGGTCAACAAGAACTCCAATACACAGCATGAATAACAGACAATGTATGCAATAGCAGCTAGTACAAAGGCTGCCATGATAGCAAACAGCACTAAAACTACCCTACAATTCACTTACAGGGGCCCATTGATAGGCAGATGTAATGTAGTTCAGATCCACAATCGTGGCACTCTTCATGGCTCTCTCTCTCTCTCTCTCTCTCTCTCTCTGACAATGGCAAGCAAAATCTGCACTCAAAAACTTAAACCCTAACTGCAAAGTAGCTCAACACAAAAACTTCAATCAAAACAAACTGGCTAAGTATTTTAAACTACAAATGCATACTGCTGCAAAAATGACAAGCCAATTCCAGATTTGAACTCTCAAAACTGCATCTATCTTGTATTAAAAGTTAAAACTGAAACCAACATTACACTACATTACCTCAACACTCAAATATGCTCTCTATATGTGTTTCAATGGTATGTCCTGTGTCTATTTTTAAAACAACAGAACTCTAGAGTACTGTAGTGTCTAGGCTAGTAAACAGAAACCATAACCTAAAAAATTAAAGCTTAAAAAAAGTGTCTTCTTCTAAAATAAGAACAGCACTAATTGAAAAAATCCAATCTAAAAATAAGAAAATTAAACGGCATGCTTTTACAAAAATAAGGATTTATGTGACTGACTAAAGATAGAAAAAGCTAAAAGAAGCTTGAGTGATAAAGGAGAAAAGCAGCCAAGCAACTACGGAAAAATAACACTCATTCATTGCTAAAATTGCCTCTCAAGAAATGATATTAACTGTTTATATGCTTCGAGTGGTTGTGAAACATTAGATTCTAACAGGGATTGATGTAACTTGAATTGTCACAGAACACAAATGAGGGCTCCAACATCTGATCAATAACTTCTACTATCAGCTTGTGAAGTCAGTAGCATTCCAACTAGCAAAAGAAGCCACCAAGTATTCTCCTCTGCTGAACTCAATATAATTGCTGCTTGCTTCCTACTAGACCAAGATATCATAATCGACACTAAGCTGAAACAAACCCTCAAAATATTCTTCGTAGAACTAACATCCTGCCCCTCTTGAATCCACAAAAACATGTAACATCAATTTTCCAACTCCAACATACCTTAACCCATGATAAATTGTGCCCTTTAAATATCAAAGCACATGCTTTTCAATTGTCCAATGAATCTACCTCAGCTCAACCATAAATTGACACTCAATATATTCGTTCCAAAGCATATTTTACGTCAACTATTCACCAAATACATGAGGAAACCTATCAACTGCCTGTAAACCGAAGGATCCATCAAATCTAATTTTGAATCTACCATCAACTTCAGATTTGGAATCATGGGAGTAGCTAGGGGCTCACAATCCATCATCAGAAACCTCTTTCAAACCTCTACTATGTACTTTCCTTGATCAAGGAAGATCTCACTTGTACCCTACCGCACCACAAAACCCAAAAAATAGTTCCTGAGGTAAGATGTTATTCATATCAAACTCACCAGAAAACTCTCCATGCAACATTTTATGAGCTTCTTACTACTACCTATAAGGCTTAGCTCATCCACATACAAGACCAAAACTAAAAAATCTGGTAAAGGTTAGAATCTGCAACAGATTTGGTGAAGCCCAAGTTCAGCAGAGTATACATCAATCTACAGGTTCCAGCACGTGGTGCTTGCTTCAACCCATACAATCTCTTCAACCAGCATACATGGGTCTCTCACCCATGCATCTCAAACCCCCTAGGCTGATTGACGTACATTTCTTCCTCTACCTTGCCGTTTAGAAAAATTGTCTTTTCATACATCTAGTATGAAGACCAATCAAAATAAGTAATTACACTGATAGAAGTCTATCGTGCAGCTAGAGCAAAGGTCTTGTCATAGCTAATTCCCTCTCTTTGTGAAACCCACCATGCAACAAATTTGGCTTTCTCCTTCTTCATGCTCTCATATGCTGCATTCTTGACCTTGTACAACCACCTATAACCAATACCTTCCCTTCTACTCTAGGCACAACTTTCCAAACATTATTTTGCATAACGGAGTGATACTCCTCTACCATGGCATCTCACCACACCTACTCTGAATTTGCCTCCTCAAAAGTAAAAGGCTCTGCAACAACAATGGAGGATATCAATTAACATAAGTCAAAAGCTTCTAAGGGCAATGACTCACTCAAAGAAAAGCCTTCAACATTTGTAATGTTCCTATGCCTCTTGTAGTGTCTAAGTAAACCATCTAGGCTTCCTAGCTGTACTAAAAGGTAATGAGGTACCTACTATTGAATTAGAACTTGCCGTGAGTGCAATTGGTACTAGTATACTTTGTGGGTCAACAAATAGGATACAAATTCATTCACCCTCTCCTCAACCTCAATAGGTGGCTCCTAAGACATAAAGGACCAAGCATCCTCATCAAAATTCATGTTTTAGCTCAATAGCATCTTAATCAGATCTGTGAAAGCTAACCTACATACACGTATTATTAGAATATTGTAATGTTTCTTTAATGGTCATCTTAGTTAGTCTTTAGTTTATTAGGTAGTTTCTATTTTCGTCTTTTAGTTCACAATTGTTTCTTTTAGAAACATCATCTTCGTCTTTGTAAATTTATATAAGGAGCTTTCATCTCCTCTGTTTAATACAACAACGACGATTTACCATAACATGGTATCAAAGCGGGATGTTTTTATTTTTTGAAAAAATTCTTCATTTCTAAAAATTTTTCTTTTGGAAAATTTTTAGAGAATTTTTTCAAAATACGTGAGTCCGTTCTAAGGAATTTTTTCCTACCCACGTTTGTTCTTTGCAACCCACATATGGCTTTTTGAGCCATCGTTTTTCCTTTTTCTGGGGTTCTCAATCACGATTTACAGCGTTTTTTTGTTTTCTCTGATCGTTTTTTTCAAAAACAACGACAGTTTCTAGTCCAATCGTCGCGTCTTTGGCTCCCACAACCTCTTTTTGTGGTCATTTTTGCTGCAACTCACGTTGCTAGTCTCTCTAGTCTCTTCCTCTTCCAGCGACACGACCTTTTCTCTACAGGATCCTATAACTTTTGCATCTGCCGTCTAGGGCCTTTGTGACCATCTGCCTGCGTTTCAACCTTTTTTGCTCTGATCCAATATTTTACCTATTGTCTGTCTAATATGGTATCAGAGCGGGTTGATGGGATTTCATAAAATTTGGCGATTTTTTTAAGAAAAATTCTTAGCCTTTTCTGATCTAGATTTTTTTCCGGAAATTTGTTTTTCAATTTTTTAAAATAAAAATCGTAAGAGGTGTTTTATGAAATTTTTGTGGTCCATCTTTTTAGATTTTTGCTGAAAATCGCGAGCCTAGTCGAGGGTTTTGATCACGCCATTTCCTGGTTTGAGCAAAAGTCTTTGAGATTTTTTAGGGTTGCATGTACTTCATCTGCTTTTTGTGAGTTGCATATATATGTTGTTTACCACGTGAAGTGAAGTCTCGTGTTTTGCTGCATGAAGGTTTCTCTAATGGGTTTTCGTAATTTTTTCCCTTAAAAAAAATTTGTTGGGCTTTCATAATTTTTTCCCTTAAAAAATTTATAAATTTTTTCCCTTTAAAATTTTTTTGGTGTGTTTTAATAATTTTGTCGCTTGAAAAAAAATTATTTTGGATTTATAATTTTTCCTCAAAAATTTAGAGTTTTCTCTTGTCAGGGAGGGCTCTGTTTGGGTTTATAATTTTTCCTCAAAAATTTAGAGTTTTCTATTATTAGGGAGGGCTCTCTGGTTTCTAGAAAGGTTTTACCATTTTTTTCCTTAAAAACAATGTTTTGTATGTTGATCCATGTCTCGAATTTTGTGCCAACTATCTATTTGGTTTTTCGATTTTATCCTCAAAAATATTTTCTGGATCCTATAATTTGCAAGGATGTGTGGGATTCCTTCATGGATTTTTACTTTTTTTCAAGGAAAAAAATGACTTGTAATCTTGGGTTTGGCAATTTTTTTCTCAAAAATCGTGACTTTTTTCAGTCTGTTTTGGGGCATCGTGCTCTTCTGCAAAAATTTGGAGGGTTTATCGATTTTTCCTCAAAATTGTGGCATTTGTTCTCAGTATGTCTCTAGCTACAGGGAAGGACAACTTTGTTATCCAACATCAGGTTGGATGTTTTGTGATGATTTTTGGTTAGCAATATTGCAGATTCTAGAAGGGTTAGTGGCGGACTCATCTCAATGGCGGAGTCAGCGGCAGGCCCTTGTCTCTTGTTGCAGAGCATTCTGAAGACACATAAGTCATGAGTCTAAGTTGATGACACATAACAAGCTACTTCTAGGAGGAGGAAATGACATACAGAGGGAGTTAAATTCCAAGAATTCAAGGCACGAGTTGAGAGCATTTAGGTTCTAAGATCTCCGAGGCAGGGATCAAGAGGGAGTTTTGTGAAGAAGTGAAAATGTCAGCTGAGTGAGTTACAGTGTTGCAAGGCTAGATGCTAAAGGTGGAGAGAACAAAATTGCAGAGTCAATCTGGATTTGATCTTGGTAGCTCCGCAAACTTATTCAGAATAGGATGAGGTCAAGGAGGACAGTCTTGAACTATAGCATGTCAAAAGTTTCGGAGGTGTGTGTTGAAAATCGTTCCTCTAAGGAAAGAATTGCAGCCAATCTTGAATGAGGAGGTCAGGAGGTTGATGCAAGTGCTTGAAGATTCAGAGGGAGCTTGAGCGGCAGATGGAGAGTGCCAAGTCCTTTGCAGAGGATCAGCAAGCTCGAGAAACAATGTGGCTTCGAAAGCTCCTTGTTTGGTCAAACATTGGTGCCAACTGTAATTTATTGTGACAATCAAAGTTGTGAGAATGCTGCCCTTGCTGAGATTGTCATGTTGAGAGACTCCATGACATGAGAATCTGAAAAAATATCTCCTTTGCTAAGAGGGAGTGTTAATGTTTGTAGTTGCAGGAGGCATTTTTGCGTACCTGTGATGACTGCATCTGTATTATGTCTACTCTCTATTGTTGTGGACTTTTATCCTTTCTTTTGATCAAGCATTCTGAGACTGCAAAGAGTCTTCAATATATCAGTATGTTTATTTAATGAAGCTTTTGTATGATTGGGATGACTGAAGACTCATGTTCTTGGGTAGTGTCGAAAATCAAAGGGACGTGTCCGTGCGTGATTTTTGTTTATCGAAGTCTTATTGAGCATTTTTTTTTTGGCAAGCTAAGAGTCTTGCGTAACTGTTGGTAATTTGAAGAGCCTCATCATATGTGGCGTCTCCTTTATTGCAACTATGATGTACGTGGCTGTTGAAGTCTTCAATGAGGAGTGTTTCATCCATTTGAAGAATCGCGTCCTTGGTGTCGGCCATTAAAAGACAATGAAGTGTTTTAAACTCTAGAATATGAAACGACTCCTTAGTAACTGCTGTCAGTTCATGCAACACAGCGGTCAGAGATCATAGTGTCCTTCATTCTTGTTTCAACATATTCAGAGGATAAAATGATATGCTAGTCGGTCACAATTTTGATGCGGGTGATGTTGTCATTTATTTTGGTATTAGATATTATTGTTGGCAGAGCTTAATTCTGAGATGATCTCAGTTGGAGTCATTTTTTATCATTATTGTGTCCATTTGGTCCATTTGATTATGAGTATTCTGGTGTCGATTTGATGGTTGATTGTAGGAGTTCATTGTTCTGCAGGTGCTTTGGCATCCATTGTATTTGCAGATGTTTTATTGTAAAGGAGTATTGTTGTTATTTAGTCAATAATTGTTGGAGAGTGATCAGTGTGATTTCTTCCTCAAGTGACTGTAGTCTCAGAATTCAGATAGCATTGTATTCAAACATTCATTATTTTTCAATAAAGTATCAAGTTTGGTGTGGCTGGGTTTTCCCCTCAAGTAGGAGGGTTTTCCCAGGGTATCTCTGGTGTTCATGTGTTCTTAGATTTCTGATATTTGTTTTATACCATTCTGGTTCAAAATTCAACATGGGGAACTTGATCAAGTCATCCTACCTTATCACTTCTATGGTTGAGTCATCTTAAAATTAATTCTAGCAATCCATTGATTTGATCTACATTCCTCGTATATGTTTATTTCTAAATAAAGAAATCTAACTATGAATTATGATTATAAATAATCCTGTTGCAGGGCCTCAATCAAAGTGAAAGGTATCTCTAAAATCTACTTATTTGATAAAAAAATTGAAATCTAGGGCAAATTTGGGTACTCATAATTTGGGGACATTACACTCTGCTCTACAAATTTGTGTTAATTTTTTTGAAAGGATGAAGAAGAGCACAAAGAATGTTGGTACAGGGTCAACAAATCATCCATCCAAAACAGAAGAGGATGAAAGAGTTGCAGCTCTATTTTAGGGTTGTGGATATGGCAATAAATCTAAATATATGGAGTTAGATCATAATGTAAGAAAGAGGATTACCAAAGCGGAAGAAAAGATAAAACAAAGGCAGAGGTAGAAGCTAACAAAGGACCAGCAAAAGCAGCTACACCAATTAGAGTTTAAGTTGCAGGAGTTATGGTGCATGTTGGAAGATTATGAAGCATGCAACAATAAGAAGCCAAAGAGAAAGAAATCTACAACAAAGACAGTAAAAAGTTGTGAGAGGGTGACAAAGAGTGGTGAGGATAATTACTCACTTTGTGGGCAAGAGCCATTCTCAGATAGGAAAGTCATTGAGTCAAGGATTCCTCAACTAGTGGAACTGTTAGAACATGGAAAGATAAAATCCCTTGAAGAATTGGCAAAAATATTAGTGGATAAAAGGACCTTTGAATGAGATCTTCCAAGAGTTGCAGAGAGAGAAAATAGATGAATGGGATGAAGATGAAGACATAGTTGAGTTTGATGGAGTTGTTGAGTTGTGTTACCCCGAACAAGAGAAAGGCGTTGAAGATTAAAATGCAGAAAAAAAAGAGTTGGAAGACTGCAATGAGAAGGGATGCAACCTATAACAAGAGGAGGCCCAAATTGTTGCAGTAGTGGAAGCAGTCCATATTGGAGAGTGATGCGGAGCATCTAACACAAACCATAAAACCATCAAAACACATTAACATTGAACCCATGTTGGGAACTCGCAATGAGATTTCATGCTCCATTCACCATGGCGACAGGAGGATCTAGCCTTAAGGCTCCAAATAGCAAATAAGGGTTTTACCAATCCCAAGACTCAAAATACTTCAAGAACACCTTATATCCTTCCAAACACAATATTTCAACATCTTAACGAATCTCGCAAACATTGATTCCACACACTTCCTGTCTCAGCAGTGACAGGGTTTCATACAGGAGATGACAGGACAGTTTTCAGAAATTGACTTGTTTGACCCATCAAAAGGCCTTACCAATTTTTCTGGAAAAAAGAAAGTTTGTTGGTAACATCATTATCTTTCTACTCACCAAGTTACAGGACCGTACTAGTCCGTACATAGCCGTACCAATGTGTTTTCTAACTGCAAATTCTGGAAACTGTTTTCTGAACAGGCTGCCTTCACAAAAATGGATATAACTCATTCAAGTTTCCATGAAAATTGATGAGAATTGAAGCAAATGAAAGTTAGTTCACGTGGCTAACAAATTACAAAGGTCTCATTCCATTAATAGACCGTAAATGGCCGTACAAACCGCTGAAATAGGACTGTTCCTGTCTTTAACAATCTTTCACAAAAAAAAAGTCCTAGGGCATCCATAAAACATGAGCAAAACTTCATATATTGGTCTGCCACTTTAGTATCCTTAAAAGCACATAAAAAGCAGTTGATTCACCAAATTTTAGGACATTCCATCGATTGAACAATGAGAAACACAATTTTGAAAGACACTGTTTACCCTCAATGAGGGTTTTGACAGTTTTTGGAAAACCATTGTAACTTCCACTAAATCTCATAAAAATGGTTGCAAAAGGATTCATTGTAAAGGTATTTCGTTAAATTATCATTTAAAAATACTTACACATCAACATTACATCAAATTTGAGGCCCCGTGGCTCTGCAACTGTTGCAGACCATCAAATTTGCATGACAGTTTGAGGGTTTCATGATTTTCCCTTGCCAAATCCCCTCCAAACTGCTCTCTCTCCTTGATCTTGACCAAACAAGATTTTATAAACCTTTTTCAACCTTCTATAACTGTCCAAATTCCATTGGAACCGATGGATTGCATATTTGCATCTTTTTCTTTGCATTTTTTTGCAAAGTTGCAATGTTGCAACTTTTTGCATTTTTGACAAAACTTAACCTAACTTTGAAAACCTACTCTTGGACATCTTTAACATGACCAAATGGACTTAATTTGACCAATTACAACCTTTTCAACCCTTTTTGGGACATTTTGACCCTTTGACTAACTTTGACCTACTCGGGACCTTATAGGTCACTTTGAATAAAATGACTTTTCAAGCCTTACAATTTGAGTTGTTTTGATATCAATGGTCCTTTGTGACCTTGCAAACCATCTATGGAACATTACAAACAAATATAAATGCAATTTAAACTCATAGAACATCTCCATGGCTAGGTGCTCCTGCACCAGAGAGGAACCTGCAACAGTGAGGGAGATCTTTGGGAGCACCATATTGAATGAAGATTTATTGTTTTTGGATAACACAACTTGCCAGAAGCGGAGAGAGGATTGTCTAGAGAATCAGATTAGTGAGAAAGCAGGAGTAAAAGATCATCATTTTCCTAAGAAAGGAACAGGGGTGACTGAGGGGCGAAATAAAAGCCCAGACATTTGTTTTGCAGCAAAAGAGGACAATGAAGAAAAGGAGTTGACTTGTAAACAACATCGTGCAAAGTCAAGAAACAAAGACCTCATAAAAGAAGAACTAGAAAGTGTGCCTAAATGGCATAATGTGGAGAAGGAAGCACTTATAGGAAATTTGTATTCCCTAAACTTTATTTCTGTTTAAAACTATTTATATGCAAGTGATACAAATGATGTAAAGAGCAATGACGATTTTCAGTGGAGAACTCCTAAGCTTTCAAGGAGTTGGGAAAAGTAGAAGAAGACCAACGGGCAAAAGAGGGCAATCTCTATTCCAAAAAGTGGTAGCAAGCGAAAGAAGAAAAAATGTGATGATTTGAATAGATATCTAATCTGATCGAAGGAAACACCGTGGCTTGATTCTTCAAGTCAAAAGGATGGTTCTCCAAACTCCTTTCTAGATGTTTGATCAATAGCATCCTAGGATAAAAACTAAAAGCAATCCTGCATCAGAAAAAAAAATGTAATAGTTAGTTTGTTAAAATGCTTAGTGTTTTGATTTGTTGAAGTTTGTTCTTGTACATAAAGCTTTGACCCACAAGGTTAAACAATTTAAAATAAGGGGAGAATGATACAAAGTAAATCCTACGAATCAGGAAGCACAATCAAACCTATCCCTCTCATTTAGAAGACAAGTCTAACCGTATTTGCTATGTTTAGAGATAGTTAGTAATGACACAAACTAGTGGGATACAAGTATTACGTAACTACTAAAAATAAAGAGTCAGTGTTCCTATTACGAGTGGGTGTCTTTGTGAGCAAAGAAAGAGAAATTAAACTGGAGATTTGTGACGATGAGGAGAGAATAGTTGGGAGAGTTGGACTCTGAGCTTTTTTTAAATATTTGCACAGTTAATGGAAACATATCTGTTGTGTTCTCCTTGCTGTTTCTATGTGTTAATATCTATGCTCTCTTATCCCTTAGCTGATAATGTACCCCGTCATCCTTGAATATTTCTTCAATTTCTGTTTGTGTATTAGCAAATTCTAATAATGTTCGGCTATTAGACTGAGGAGCTGATCCGTTGCATCACTATGTTAGCAGAAACAATTTCTGTTTGTGTATTAGCAAATTCTAATAATGTTCGGCTATTAGACTGAGGAGCTGATCCATTGCATCACTATGTTAGCAGAAACAAGAAATGAAATGAGAAACAGAGGTCATATCTGGTGGGTAGTTTCTTTTGTTTTTTAAGACATAGAACTATCCTTTTTCATAAATTTATTTTTGTTTCATCTTTTGATTAAAAAAAATCGTTGTTTCTTTTGTAATCCGTTAAAATGTCTAAACTTCTATTTTGTAAGCTGAAAATATAATAGCTGTCCGTTTTAGAGCCAATAAATTCTTCTTTCCTATTTGGATTTTCATGCTTTCGGTCTTCTTTTGACTTAAAAAGATCAAAGTTTGATGTCTCGTTTCCAAGAATCCAAGAATCCGAGATAAATTCTTCTTTTGATTAACAAAATCCAAGAATCAACGATTGGCATACCGATTGTCTCGTTTCCCAGTACTCTTTCCAGCGTGACCGCGAGAGAAGTTGGAACAGTAAATGCTATGTCCCCTGGCTGCACCAACCCATTTCAAAACCGCCATTTACTGGATTGCCAGGTCAACCAAGAATTAATTAACTTAAAGGAGAACAAAATTGTAATCCCCATCACGTACCTGGAGATTTTCGCTGGCAGCAATGTAATGTATAGGCTTATGTTTCCCGTCTTTTGACGCCCTTTCTCTCAGCTCAACCTTGCAAGGCGGAAGGCCGTGTTTGTGCATCCAAGACTTCAAATCCACCTCATCTTGTGCCGCGCGTTTAGCCCGGCTTGCCCTTTCCGTCTTCTGCGACTCTGCCGCCAGCGTGTCTCTGCAGTATACCACTCGAAACACTTCGCGCCCTCCGGGGATTCGAACTCCCGACCTCCCGACCTGCCATGTACAATTACCACCGACATTATACTTGCCTGAGACACATGAACCACTAAGCCACAATTTTGGAGCTGAGGAAAAGCTTGTTGCGGCGTAGGAATGGTAGGGGAAAATGTTTGCTCCATAACAGAATCCCATGGCTGGCGTTTCAGTGGATGTTTTTCTCTTTCGGGTATAAATAAGCTTCAACTGTAAAGTCCGCTTATCCCTTCAGCGCAGGAGGGTTTCTTTTTGTCCATCCAAAACACGCGCCTTATAGTCCCAACCTCTGATTTGGGCCAAAATGGGTCCGAACCAGAATCCCACGTGGGCGCCACGGTAATAGCCAGCATAGACACGTGGAGCTCAGTGGCAGGCCAACACTTTGCCAGCGTGGAATTTTGATGACATGGACTCAACCACAAACATGTTCCTAGTTAAATATTTCTTTACCTCCTACCCTCAACCCCTCAGCATCTAGGGGAAAACACCCAATTACCATACATGTGAAGATTGTTATGTTTTTGTCATAGATACTCCCAATTATTAATACTAAAGGAGCCTCAAAAATGAAATAGTCAATCGCACATGTACTAATAGCCGATCATTTTTTACCTTTTTGATTTGTAATTGACTCATTTTTTAGTAAACAGCTATTGGTGTAAGAACATAGTGGGTATTGGGCAAGCGTTTTGAAATGACATTTTTGGACCACTTTGCGCTCCACAATCCCTACAAAGAGATTCGTGAATACCGAAAAGTCGAAACCTTAGCTTTAAGCACTTCACTCGCCTACAGAGGTACACTGAAGAAAAAAAATTGGCAAAATCCAACTTACGGTTTAGGAGTTCTAAGTGCGCGAAGTTAGTCATTAATAATATTATTTTATTTTTAATGTTTAATTTGAAAAGTTGGATATATGAAGAATTATTTAAAATTATTTTATTTATTTTAAAAATTTATTTTATTTCTATGAAAGAGTTGTACTTTCATGAAAGAGTTATTTTATACCAATTTTATTTAGTAAATATTTATTTAATTATATTTTAAAATTATTAGGGGAAGAGCATTAGTAGTCATTATAGCTAATTTTGTGTACCATAAGTTCCTAAATGATGCATTGGATTTTGACAATTTTTTTGTTGTCTATGTATGTGACTCTATTGTTAGCTATCATTTTGGCTTTTGGATAGTAAACATGAACCTTGTGGGACCCATTACGCATGCAAGGGTCAAAAAGTGGTCATTTAAAAGTGTAGTCTAAAACATATTCCCTATTGCCTCATTACCATCAACTTTGACAACCCAAAAAATTGCACAATTGGTCCAATCCTTATGCACAAATGCCTCGATAATTATGCACTATTAGTACCAATAAAGTCGCGCAATTATCTAATAACAATTTTTTCCCAAAAATGGGTGGTTGTTGGCCCACTAGATGATTTTCTAGTGGGCTTTTAATTGGCAAAATCTAATTAACAATAATTGGAACATGGGTGGTAGCATGTGCTTCTTTCCCTACTAAAAAGTTAAGGAAACTTCATGGTTAAGTGCACTTGACTTGAAGTCGTACTGGGATTGGTGACTTTGGACTAGAAGGCCTAATGCTTCACCACAATGAGCATCACCTAGATGCAATGAGTGCTAAGTGTTCCATTCATTCTCATGAGAGATGGGTTCCATTGAACCACTACTCATGAAACACAGGTCAATGAATTTGACTCGAGAACTACATAGTTGATAGCAATATCACAATTTGACTTGTTGTGGAAGTTATATCCTACTTATCAAATTATTTTATAGTTTTACTTTTTAAAATATATCTCACTTCTTTAATAGTTTTTGTTAACACATTCATATCATTGCACTTTATTTTGTTGTAAATGTAATTATGTATTAAGACATAATTAAATGAAAATTGTAAAAGTTAGGGATGAATTACTATTAGGGCTGAAAAGAAAATAGGATTAGAGAAAGTTTGTTTGGGTTTTGACAATTATGGCAGATATAAAAAAATGTACAAGTCAAAAATGATAAAGATCAATTACAAGAAATTTTTGTTCTTGTGCCACATTTAGAAATGTCACTTACTAAAGTGTAAATGTCACTCTCTTTGGGTGTGGGTTTGTCCCTTTCACTATTAATTTGTCTCTTAATTGTAAATATGTGTTATTTACACAAAACGTTCTTTCACCTAAACCAATGGATTTGTTTTCATTGAGTGGATTGTGTTGAATCTTACACAATCTATTCTAAAACATTTTGATTTTTATGCACTAAAAGTAGTAATGATTTTGCACATCATTATAGGGCCTTTGCTTGATCTCTTCAAATATTTGTATTATTTCAATGAGTTGACCTAGGATAAAATGTCTCATTGTGAGGCAATGATTGTCCTTTCTAGATATTTTAAATATTGTTAAATCTGAAATATCAAAGAAAACCAATCTAAACAAAGGTTATATATTTGTAGAGTCATTAGTGTGGATTTTTATTTTTCTAGTAAGTTATTTTTTCCCTTAGACTTAGGTGTTTCCTACACATTTATTAAGCTTGCTTATGTTCATAAAGTGAGTTTGGCTACTTGGTGCTCACATCCTTAAAGTGTGGATCTTTTTCTATTTTTAGACTACTTGGTGCTCACACCCTATTGGTTTGATTTGCTACCTCCATCATATTCTTAGTTCTATATAAACTCGCTACCTAGCTTGTATTTCATTCTTTTGCATACATTGTGATTCTCTTGCAAGGTTGGCATTCAAGTATGTTAATTTGTACAGTCATTCTTTTGCAACATCTCTTTGAGATCCTAATGCAATACTATCATCTTGACATTTGCACGTCTCTTGGAATCACATGCCTATTATTGTTTTGTTTTAGTTATATTTTATAGCTCATCTCTCTTTTAGAAAGATCTTGGTTGTGCATGTGTTTCACATTTCTAACATGGTATCAAAGCTTTAGTTTTGAGAGTTTTGAGTACTTAAATTCCTAATTAAGAGATTGCAGTTCTTGTATGATCTTATAAATTATTTTATTCTCTTCAATTGTGTCCCTATGTGAACTTCACAATCAGAAAGGATTTGCGAGATTTTTAAACTCATTTTTGTATGTTTCTTTATTGTTATATTTGGTTATTGTAGCTATTTTGGTTATCATGATAGCATTTTTAGTTGTACCATTACATTTTTAGGGCTCAAGAAAGTCAAATTTTGTTTTTATTTCACTCAATTTGGTTGTCATATTACATGGTAGCAAATGGTGTTTGATGTTCAGATTAGGCGGACATTTTTTTATTGGAGCATTTCTAGTAAAAGCAGGTGCTTTGATTGCATTGAGAAGGCCCAAAAAATCCCTATCTTTATATAAGATTTATCAATTTTAGATGAATTCATTTTTTGGCAATTTTTCTGTTAAGGGGGTGTTGGGACTGTATAATACATATAGATATCAAGGTGTTTTGTGTATCTGGTTTATGCATTTTATTTCTAGGGTTTGAAATTCATAGCAATGCATTCCTTGACCATAGGGTTTAAGCCTTCTCATTTTTTGTCATTGATTGGTCATGTTTGTTTTCTGGTTTTGAGATGTTCAACTCATGTCCTTTTCCTCCTCTAGGTTATCGACCTCTTTGGCCCTTTACTTGCTTAACTAGTTAGTCTTCATCTCCTCATGGTTGATGTTAATTTTCCTAAGTCCCTGTAAAGTCCATGTGTCTTGGCGTCCAAATATTTTATTTCCTAGTTAATGCCCCCCTTTTGGTGCAGGAGAACCTAGGGTTTCAAAACCCTTCTTTTGTTTTATTGTGTTCTCTCCTAGTTGCTTAGTCAAATTAGGAAAGTTTAGGAATATTTTGGAGTGATTTGGGGTTTATTGAGCTGCTTTTGTAAGAGTTTTTGTTCATTCTCTCTTTGTAATGCCCTGAAGGACAAATTGGGTCAAAATGTAGAATGAACATCCTAGATTCTTAGGAAGGTGTTTTTGAATTTGTTTTGTATCTTAGAGAGTGTTTTTAGGCTTTTAGCAATCCAACCAGGGGATTGAAAACATCAAAAAAGTCAAATTGCAAGAAAAGATGAAAAGTTGCTCAAAGCAACATTTTTTGCAACTTTACAACTTTAAAAGTTTCTCGACAACTTTGAACAAAAGTTGCTTTTGTCCTAAAAGTAGTTACTGATCACTTCCAGGGGTTGTTTTGGATAGGCGAAGACTATTTAAGAACTCCCATGGTGAATTTTTGAGGTTGGATGACATTTTGATTGAACTTTGATTAATTGTAAAGTTGCAGACTGAGCCTGTAACTATTTTTAAGCATTTTTTATTGAATAGACTTGAAGATGGATTAGATTAGTTGTATTTCCATTGTAATTATTTCCTCATGATTGTATAATAACTTTTTTTGGAGGGGGTTTAGTGAATAATCTTCATTTTGTAGTTTCTTTTTAAAGTTTCTTGGTTTTCAGATTCACTGGTCCAATTCTGGACTATAGATACAAAATGACTCCTCGAGGTTCTTAGATCCATGGAAATAAAAATGAGTCTGGATGGAACGATGGAGGATTCATTGTAGATATGCTTCTTTTTGGTTTGGGTAGTAGAGCAGTTAGGGTTGAATTATGAGCTCTTGCCCTAGGCGAGCTTGGCTATAGCCCGACTAGGGAAATAGAGTGACAGTAAGTCATATCTTGTAGGGTTGGATTGGTAGATGGAATCCAATGGTTGGAGGGTGATAATGAAGAGGTGATATGACCCTTTGTGCAATGGTATAAACTAAAGAGGTGATTCCATGAGACTATGAATACAAATGCAAAGTAATGACCTGTTAGCCCTATATTTAAGGATAGAGTCCCTAAGGGTTTTAGGGTGTTGTACGAAGGACTTGGGTGAACAAGACCTGTGAAATCAATTGTATCTCAATAATGAGTGACAAAATCCTATGATAGATTTGGGGGTTGTTTGGAGAATTTGAAAGAAAATCTTGAATGTGAGTCTGAAAAGGGCTACAATAAGTTTCTAGGCCTAATCCTAGATTGTAGGAGTTTGATGTGTGAAAGGATGTTTGATGGTTTCAAACCTTCAAGAATGTCCTAAAATGACCTAAGGAGGTGAAAATTCAACCCTAAAGATTATTGTAAGTGAGTTGGCTTAGTTGGATAGAATCTACTCTTGTAGATTAAGTGAGCATTGAAGGAACTTGTTGATAGGGTGGATCTTGATTGGAAGGGTGAAGTTCTCGGTGACTTACCTTTAGGTTTAGGCTTTGTGAGATCCCTAATAGGTCTAGGAAGGAGACCTTAGATAAGAGTTAAGCTGACTCTAGAGTGAGAAGAATCACTCCTATCAGATTGGTATCATAGCCATAAGATTGGGCTTGTGAAGTTTGGATGTTAGCTTCACCAGAATCAGTGGATTCATCTAAAATAGTGACTAATGTTGACTTAGAAAATGATGTAGAAGAGAAGAGTGAGGAGAATAGACTCCTAAAGGAACAATTGGTAGAGATGGAAGCTATGTTAGAGGAAGTGCAACTTAGAACTGCAGCAGTCAGTGAATTAGTAAGAGAGAATGAAGGGAAAGGTAAATTGGTGGCAGAAGAAGATACAATACTAGATTCTAACCATGTACTCCAAGAAGAGCCATTCTTAAAAGCTATAAAAGATACGAGTGGAAATTCATTGGAACGTGTACCTCTATTCAGTGGCAAGATGGAACTAGAAGTGGTAATGGAATGGATATAAGGACTTGAAAATCACTTTGAATGTGATAGTGTGACAGAGGCTCAAAAGGTAAGAATAGCCGAGACAAGATTGAGAGGGGCTGCCCTCACTTGGTGGAAGTTTTTTCAAGATGAAAGAATCAAACAAGGAAAGAATCCTATAACCAGTTGGAAATTCATGAAGACCAAGGTTTGGGAGACCTATCTACCTAATGATTATGAGGTGAAGTTGTACAAGAAGAGACAAAACTTGAGACAGAAAGACCTTGAAGTAAGTGTCTACACAGAAGAGTTCCACAAGTTGTGTCTAAGATCACATGTAATGGAGGAGGAGAGCATAAAAGTGGATAGGTGTTTGAATGGTTTAAGGTGGAATATCCGAGAGGAAATTAGCCTCATGAGTCCAAAGATTGTACACCAAATTTATCAGTTAGCTCTCAAGGTTGAAGAGAACCTTAAAAGGAAACAAGATTCAAGTAGTAAGGGTAGAGGTAGACGAAGAGATGGAAGAGGCTAGAGGAGGATTTGGAGGAAGAAACTTTGAAGCAAGAAATCAGAGTGAGTCCAAGCTCACTGAGAACCAGGGAGAATCAAACAATTCAAGAGGTGGTTATAACAGATGAAGAGGCTCCAATAACAATGCAAGAGGAAGATCCAGTGACCAAGGAAGATGATCTTACTTCTCTTCTATGAAGTTCTATAATTGTCACCAGTATGGGCATCCTATGTATAGGTGTCCATAGAAAAGTTCATCATCCCAAGGAGGAGAGAAAATGATTAATTGCGTGCAAGAAGAGTCTTCTAGCAACAAGACAACAGAGGTGACATTGGATTCAGAGATATGAGAGATTTTGATGATCAGAAGAACACCCCTAAAGGAACCCATCAAAGAAGAACCAAGCCAAAGAGGATCTTTGTTCAGAGTTAAATGCAAGGTTCTAGGTAAGGTTTTCAAAGCTATCATAGATTATGGTTCTACTGATAATATTTTTTTTTATGGAAGCTATTGAAAAGCTTAATTTGAAAATAATTCCCCACACTAACCCTTACAGAGTTACTTGGTTGAATAAAGATCAACATGTGTTGGTTAATGAGCAAGCTTAGGTGGAGTTCTCCAAAGGGGGGTATAAGGAAAGAGTGTTGTGTGATTTCTTACCCATGGATGCTTGTCATCTATTATTGGGTAGACCTTGGCAGTTTGACAGAGTTGTTATGCATGGTGAAGCCAAGAACTCTTATTCTTTTAGGAAAGATGGGGTGACATTCAAAATAAATTCAATCTTGGAAGAAGGAGAAGTGAACAAAGGGGGTCCTAATATACTTTTTGTGGGAGAAAAAGACTTTTTGAAAACACTAGAAGAAGAAGAAGAAGAAGAAGAAGAAGGAGCAAGCTTTGCCTTAGTATTGAAACCTAAGGATGAAAAGATTAGTAAGAAAGAGGAACTACCTATAGAGATCCAAGAATTGTTACACCAATACCAAGATAAGTCAGTGATGGTAAACCAGCTACCCTACCACCTTAGAGGTCTATTAGTCATCAATTTGACTTTATCCCAGGAGCCACACTCCCAAACAAAGCTGCCTATAAGATGACCCCACAATAGAATGCATAAATTGCTAAGCAAATCCAAGATTTACATGACCAAGGGCTTACTAGAAAGAGTATAATTCCATGTGTCAATCCCACTATCCTATCCCCTAAGAAAGGAGGTACTTTGAGACTTTGTACAGACTCTGGAGCCATTAACAGAATTACTATAAGGTATAGGTTCCCAATTCCTAGAATAGAAGACTCAGTGGACTGTCTAGGGGGAGCTAAGTATTTCTCCAAAATTGACTTAAAGAGTGCTTACCATATTAGAGTGAAGGAAGGGGATGAGTGGAATACAAACTTTAAGACCATAGAAGGGCTCTACGAGTGGTTAGTTATGCCTTTTGGGTTTTCTAATGTCGCATGCACTTTTATGAGGCTAATGAATGAAGTGTTGAAATACTTCATAGGTAAAAGGGTTGTGGTGTATCTAGATGATATCCTAGTGTTCAGTAAGAAAAAAGAGGAACACATTAAGCACCTGCAGATGATCATGCAGAGATTACATGAAGAGAAGTTGACAATCAACTTAGAAAAGAGTGAGTTCATGAAGCAAGAGTTGGTATACCTAGGCTTTCTTATCTCTGAAGGAAACTTGAAGATGGACACAAGAAAGGTGGAAGCCATATTGAATTGGCCTACACCTAAGTCTACTATAGAGGTAAGGATCTTTCATGGATTGGAGCAATTCTATAGGAAGTTTATTCGACAATTCAGTGAAATATGTGCACCTGTTCTGGATACCATAAAAGGAGGCATAAATACTAAATTCTAATGGAATAAGAATGCTGACAGAGGTTTTGAGACCTCAAAGAAGAGGATAAACACCCAACCAATCTTCATACTTCCTATTTTTGAGAAATTGTTTACTGTTTAATGTGATGTCAGTCATACTACCATAGGAGCAATCCTAAGTCAGGAGGGAAAGCCAATGGCATTTCATAGTGAAAAGCTCAGTGATGCAAAGAATAAATACTCCTCATATGATTTGGAGTTATATGCATTGGTGCAAGCACTAAGGAAGTGGAGGCATTATCTCCTTCCTAAAGAATTTGTGCTCTTCACTGACAACCATGCTTTAAGCTTCCTTAATTCACAGGATAAGTTAAGTCATAAACATTTGAAGTGTGTGGAGTACATCCAAGCCTACACCTTCCTCATCAAGCACAAGAAGGGACTCCAAAATAAGGTGGCAGATGCATTAAGCAAGAGATTTCTCACAATTCAAGAAGTTCAGTTGAGGAGCATTGGCATAGAAAGTTTCAAGGAATTATATATCCAAAGGATGAGGACTTCTCAACAGCTTACAAGTTGTGTAAGGATTTTCAAAATCACTTCCATGGTGAGTACTTTGATTTTACTCTTCAAGAATGTCTTTTGTTTAGGGGAGGGAAACTCTGTGTGCCTAGAGGTTCAATGAGGGAGAACCTAGTGCAAGAAAAACATAATGGTTCACTAAGTGGACATTTTGGTGTTCATAAGACCTTAGAGTTGGTTAAAAGATACTACTATTGGTCAAGGATGAATAGGGATATCCAGAGGCATGTAGAGTCTTGTATAGTCTATCAAAAGGCTAAGGGGAATTCATCCAATGCAGGGTTGTATCAACCCCTTCAAATCCGAATTAGACGAGTGTCTCAGTATGGACTTTGTAGTTGGACTTCCCAAGACAAAATAAGGATTGGATAGTATCTTTGTGATTGTGGACAGATTCAGCAAGATGGCTCACTTTTTGCCATGAAAGACCACCCATGATGCATGCTATATACAAAACCTCTTCTTTAGAGAAGAAATCAGGATCCATGGTTTACCCCTAAGCATTGTATCAGATAGAGACTCTAAGTTTATGAGTCATTTCTGGAAGAATTTATGGAAAAACCTCGGTACAAATCTTTCTTTTAGTTCTGCATATCATCGACAAATGGATGGTCAGACTGAGGTGGTTAACATGAGCTTAGGAAACCTTATAAGGCGTCTCACAAAAGAATATGGATAGTCATGGGATCAGTTACTTTCTCAAGCAGAGTTTGCTTACAATCACACCATCAATAGATCCACTGGTAAAAGCCCCTTTGAAATAGTTTATGGGATTCATCCTAGGGGTATATGTGAACTCAGAGACTTGGAATTAGTGCAGAGAAGAGTGGCTATGCTGAGGACTTTGCTCAATCCACGAAGGAGGTCCGTGATACAGTGAAGTAAGCATTAGTGGAGAATACAACACACACCAAACAAAAGGCAAATGAAAAGAAAAGGGATGTTCAATTCCAAGTTGGAGATCTGGTCATGGTGCACCTTAGCAAATAAAGACTACAAAAAGGTGTTCCAAGTAAGCTTCAGATAAAATAGTTCCTTGTGCAATTTTAGAAAAATATGGGCCTAATGCTAACAAAGTTGACCTTCTTGTAGACATAGGACTATCTAGAGTCTTTAATGTTGCAGATCTGGTGTCCTATAAAGGACCAATTCTAGAAGGAGACCATAGTCATTTAGAAGATGCAGAAGAACTAAAGACAATGAAACTTCCAGTCACACCGAAGCCCAAAGCAGAGAAGATTTTGAGCTCTAGGGTTGCTAAGAAGACAAGAACCAAGGTATACATGGAGCACCTGGTAAAGTGGCAAGGAAAAGAAGATTCAGAGGCTACATGGGTGCAAGAGATAGAGTTTCAAAAGTTAGGCATAGACCCTAACTTGATTCCATCAAATGGTAGTTGATTTCTTTTGTTTGGGGGAGAATGGTGAAGTAGCGCCTAGGGTTTCAAAGCCCTTATTTTGTTTTGTTGTGTTCTCTCCTAGTTGCTTAGTCAAACTAGGAAAGTTTAAGAAGTTTTTGGAGTGATTTAGGGTTTATTGAGTTTCTTTTGTAAGAGTTTTTGTTCATTCTCTCTTTGTAATGTCCTAAAGGACAAATTGGTTGAAAATGTAGAATGAACATACTAGATGCTTAGGAAGGTGTTTTTAAAGTTGTTTTGTGTCTTAGATGTTGTTTTTAGGCTTTTAAAATCCAACTGAGGGAGTGAAAACATGGAAAAGTCAAATTGCAAGAAAATATGAAAAGTTGCTCAAAGCAAACAATTTTTGCAACTTTGCAACTTTAAAAGTTGCTCAACAACTTTGCACAAATGTTGCTTTTGTCCTAAAAGCAGTTATTGTTCGGTTCTAGTAGTTGTTTTGGATAGGGGAAGACTATTTAAGAACTCCCATGGCAAAGTTTCGAGGTTGGATGACATTTTGATTGAACTTTCATTAATTTTAAAGTTGCAAACTGAGACTGTAACTATTTTTAAGTTTTTTTTATTGAATAGACTTGAAGATGGATTACATTAGTTGTATTTCCATTGTAATTAGTTCCTCATGATTGTCTAATAACTCTATGTGGAGGGAGTTTAGTGAATAATCTTCATTTTGTAGTTTCTTTTTAAAGTTTCTTGGTTTTGAGGTTCACTGGTCCAATTCTGGACTATAGATACAAAATGGCTCCTCGAGGTTCTTAGATCCATGGAAATCAAAATGGGCCTGGAAGGAACGATGGAGGATTCATTGTACATATTCTTCTTTTTGGTTTTGTTAGTAGACTAGTTGGGGTTGAATTATGAGCTCCTGTCTTAGGCGAGCTTGGTTATAGCCCGACTAGGGAAATAGAGTGACAGTAAATCATATCTTGCAGGGTTCGATTGGTAGAAGGAATCCAATGGTTGGAGGGTGATAATGGATAGGTGATATGACCCTCTATGCAATGGTAGCAATTGAAGAGGTGATTCCATAAGAGTATGAAGACAAACGCAAAGTAATGACTTATTAGCCCTATATTTAAGGATAGAGTCCATAAGGGTTTTAGGGTGTTGTGCGGAGGACTTAGGTGAACAAGACCTATTAAATCAATTGTATCTCAATAATGGGTGACATAATCCTATGATATATTTGGGGGTTATTTGGATGATTTGAAAGAAAATCTTGAATTTGAGTCTAAAAAGGACTACAAGCAGTTTTTAGGCCTAATCCTAGATTGTAGGAGTTTGATATGTGAAAGGATGTTTGATGGTTTCAAACCTTCAAGAATATTCTAAAATGACCTAAGGAGGTGATAATTCAACCCTTCAAAGTATTGTGAGTGAGTTGGATTAGTTGGATAGAATCTACTCTCGTAGATTCAGTGAGCACTGAAGGAACTTGTTGATAGGGTAGATCTTGATTGAAAGGGTGAAGTTCTTGGTGACTTGCCTTCAAGTTTAGGGTTTGTGAGCTCCATGATATGTCTAGGAAGGAGACCTTAGATAAGACTCAAGCTGAATCTAGAGTGATAAGAATCACTCCTATCACCTTTTAAGTTATGACATGTCTGCATGTGCTTTAACAATTTCTTAAGTATTTCATCGCGTGTTCTCTGTTCTCAAGTTAAGCGGTCCACAAGGGTTGTGAAGCTGTGATTAACCATTAGAAAATGTATTAAAATTCAGATTGCTCATTTGCAATTACTATAAGAAATTGTCAAGTACCGCCATGAAGGTACAATGAGCATGAAAAAAGTTACCATCAATTGTTAGGTGCAAGTTCGTAGTGCTCAAGATTAATTGTCTTGTTGGCATGTGATCTTGCAATCTAACTACAAGCAATCAAAGAAAATGCTAAGTTGCAACTTCACAGCGTGAAGTAACAGTTTGGGATTATCCTAAAAAGTGATAATAAGCTACCACTTATCATTCTATTGCAACACTACAAGGAAAGTGATGACATCAAAGAAGAACTTGTGATTACATGAGGAGCTACCATGTCTCATGCATAGGCCCACAAAGGAGAAAAAAAGGTGAAGGTGCAACTTTTCAAGGTCAAATGACATAAGAAAGGGAAGGCTTGTGATGTTTTATTGACTTCCACCTATCCCATTTGAAGCATGTAAAAATAAGGCTAATGCTCATAGTAGATGTTAGAACACATGGTTGCAGTGGTTACCTTAAACCGTCAGGTAACCTTGCGAACTTGTGATTGATTCTTAAGAGTTAAGATAGAAACTCATCACATGTTTTCAACAGTTAAAGAAAAGGGTAATGTTAACTTGTGACCTTGTGATTGATGGTTAATGGTTAATGAAGAATGCTAATTACATCCTTGTAGCAATTAAATATGAATGTTATTTTAACTTGCAACCTTGTGATATGATCGTCAGTGGTCAATTAATATGCTAATCACATCTTTGTAGATTGTGGATGGCTTGCATCATGCGGCCACAAATCCCAAACTCTAAAGAGAAATTTGACAGGTGTCACTCGAACGCATAGCGCTTAGGGCCTGTTTGTTTCGTGGAATTTGTGCATGTTGGAATTGCCAATTCTAGAATTGAATCCATTCTGGCAATTGTGCTATTCTCAAAATGAATTCTAGAATATGGGCTTGTCCTGTTTGGTTCACCTGGAAGATGACTGAGAAGATGCCAATTTTGCGTTTGGTTCCGCACAACTAGAATTGGAATTGGAATTTTGTTTTTGCACACATACACATACACACATATATACACACACATGTTTATACACACATGTGTATATACACACACATATATATATATATATATATGTATATATGTATATA